>JAJPUD010008526.1:26438-47896 GCA_023553655.1 Myrmecobius fasciatus | reverse complement strand
CGGAGGGAGGGAGAAACAAAGAAGATAGGACAGATAGAAACACAGAAAAACAGATAAAAGAAAATCACTGAGACCCAGAGAAACAGACAGACAGAGAAAGAGGGCTCACATTCATAGGGCACTTTGTTACATTATTTGATTAACCCCATAAAGTAGTTAAGTATGAAGATATCGTTCCCATATTTTACAGGTGAGAAAGTTGATATCTGTAGAGGTTAAGTGTTTTGCTCTTGGTCAGCTGAGATTGCATATTCTGAAGTTTGGATCTGAGCCCAGGTTTCTTGACTCCAAGTCATGGTTTGTACTACATCATGCTGCCTTGCCAAGTATGTATAAATGATTACAGTAAGTAGTACAAGTATTAACTAACCCTATTTTCTAGCTAATAAAATGAGATGGTGATGGTAATAGATGACAGACAGATAGACGTGTATTTACACATGTATTAAGCACTAACTGTGTACCAAGCTTCAGGAATACAGATTCAAAAAAACCCAAAACAATCCCTACTCTGAAGCTTGCATTATAAAAAGTAAAGACAATATAAAAGGTAGTTTAAAAGTTGTATTTGACTATAAGGAAAAAAGGGGATGTTACCATACAATGGGGACAAAATAGCTAGTGGGGATGTGGAACAACTGGGAAAATGAATCAATCTGGGAATGAGTAGCAAAATGAGTAAAAAATGAGTAGCAAAACTAGGCTTCCTTAGGCAATGGTGATGATAGCTTTGTAGTTTGAGAGATAAAGATAATTTCAGAGGTCATTTAACCCATTACTGCCCCCCCTTTTTTTTTATAAATAAGGAAACTGATTTTCAAAATGAACACCTTCACTATAATATGCTGCTTATTCCATTTTATATGGAACTCATGGTCCAGCACTCCAAACTCTGGGTTTACTCAGACTGGTAGCAATCTTAGGGCTACTCCAAAATTAGAAATCTTTGGTACATTTTGCCCTAAAATAGAGTTCACTCCAGGAAATTTCAGACTATGTCTTGTATATCTCATGTCTAGGTCTATATAGAAATGGATAAAAGTATCTCCAGCTCCTCTATAAACATCAAGGTAACAATGAATCCTGGGGATAAAATAAAAGATGTTTTATTTCACTCCATAAAAAACAAACAAACAACAAACAAAAAGAAAAAAGGTGGTTGAGAGTATGCTAATGCCATATACTTTTGCCATTACCCTTCAGGGTACCCTTCAGCAACTCAGTACCCTTCAGGGACTCAGGACACAAGTATTCTCAGGTATCAAGAAGCCTGGGCTCAAATGATGCCACTTTGAAGGCTAAGAATATGGGGAATATGACTGGTCTGTCTGGAGTACTATGCGAAGGTACATGCAGCAAGCAGCTAGTGATGTTGTGCACAGGGCATTAGACCTAGAATCAGGAAGACTTGAGTTCAAATTTGGCCTCAGATACATACTGTCTGTGTGACCCTAAGAAAATCACTGTCTCAGTTACCTCAACTATAAAATAGCAGAGCTATTATGAGGATCAAATGAGACCTTATTTGTAAATGTGCTTAGCACAGTGCTTGGTACATAGTAGGAGCTATATAAATGCTTATTCCCTTCCCTCCCCCTTCCTTTTCCTCATACATTCTTCATGTCTCCAACCAGTTTTCTCTGCAGAGGCTAGTCACTGAGCCTGGAATGAAAAAAGGAGAAATGAGTACAATGGGGCAGACTTCCTTCCATATGCTAAGTATAAGAAGGGATAGCTCCAACTTATAACAATCCAGGCCAATCCATTCATTCTCAATTGATCTACAATAGGCCAAGTCAGTCATTTCATTTCCACCTGATGACATGCGACCAGTCCTAAAGAAATCAGCATCATCCCATAAACTGTTAGTCTGTGTGTCTGTCTGTCTGTCTGTCTCTCTCTCTTTGCTCTTGCTCTTGATATAGTTGTTCTGTGCCAGGTTGAATCACAGAAAACACCTCTGGGAATGGTCAACTTTCATAAAAACAAAATAGGCAACATTTATTTTCATCCTCCTCCTCTATTCTGGCACTTTGTCACTCCTGACTCCCAGGTCCCCTAGCTCCACATGCTCTCTGATTGACCTTCATGTATGACAAGTCCTATAATGCTTTCAAGTCTTCTTCAACCTCTAAAATTACTAAAAAATGTGCCTTTGCCTCTCTTAGTGCTAGTAAAAACTGTCTCTTACAACTTGTCTGTGCCAGATGTTTGATGGAAATCAATTAAAGTAATTCACACTAAGGTATTAATGACTCCTTTCCCATATAATGTGTAGCTCTTGGTCAGAAAAAAAAAAATTAAAGGAACTTTTTAAGCCATTCCACTGGGACTAGTTCAGTAAATTTTTTTTCAGTAATTTTTTTTTGTTGTTTTTGCCATTTCTCAAAAAGTTATTATAAGGGGGAAAAATCTGTAAAGATTTAATGGTGTGTGAACTACTTTTACCAAGACTACTACTATACAATTCAATTCAAATCAACTAATATGTATTAAGCATCTACTATTTACAAGGCACTGCTGATATATAAGGTAAAAATTCCTTGCCCTCAGGAAGTTCATACACTGCCTTAAAATGTCTTAGCATAGTTTTAAGCTATTAAAGTACTTTAAGCTTGAACAGATTAAAATTGCACCAAGGCTTTTGGACAACCTTGTATTCTATATGGGGCAATATATCCAGGTCCTGCCTCTGGGACAATTTAAGATTAGAGATATTCATGTAGAAAAGAAAAGCATAGTTGTATTCTCCTACATCAATCACTGAATTAAATTGTAGTGATAATTTTCTTGGCAGCTTTAATTTACTTTTTTTCTTTTTTCTTTTCTTTTTTAATTTTATTTTTAATTTATGGAATAAAAAAATCATTTCCATAACACAGTGCAATAAAAAAGATGATTGTACATGAAACTGCAAATCTACTATGCACAACTTGCCATTCCTTTCAAATATACAACAAAATTATCATTTAAATTTCTTTTTTTTGGCAGCTTTAATTTTCAAAACTTTTATATTACGTGGATTGTATTATAAAATTGCATTTGCATTGGAACTTTGTTTAAAAACGCTCAGTGGAGATTCATCTCATTTATCCTAAGAACATCCAAAGTGCTATGATTCTACTCATTTTTATAAGTGGGTAAGTTAAAGACCAAGGAAATTTAAGTGACTTGACATTGGTAAGCTAAATCCTGTTTTTTGCTGTTTTCAAGACATAAGCCTTTCTTTTTGAATTGGAAGGTAGTGGTACAATTAAAAGATGCTGGATATCGACTGGAAGGACATCCTGATGGTGTCTCTCTTACCTTCACCACCCTGGGAGACCTTGGGTAAGTAACCTGAACTATATGGGCCTCACCTATCAAGGAGACAACAGGAATCAATGACTTAAGATTTCTCCTAAGTCTAATGCTTTAATCAATCTCATAATCCTTAGTACTTTCCAATGAACATTCTTGGACAAAGGGAACAGCTAGGTTTCTGAAGAGATCCCAGTTCATTTCTGACCTCTTGGGAAGCAGTATATTCCTTCCATATATACCTTTGTGGAAAGGAAAGAGAAGGAATGGATGGGAGGAGAGAATATGGCAGTACTTTCTTCCTCAGTCCATAAGCTATGCTTGACTCGTGTAGGCTGCTGCACAGTTTCAGGATTTCATTCTTGTCTCCTAGCTATTTTAGTAGAATTTCAGCAGGCTGTGCAGCAGCACAGAAATGCCACACTCTTTGCAAAAGCCCAAGGTCAGCACAATTTCTTCCTAGGGAAATTATAACCTTTCGTGCTGAGACTGGGGAGTTTGAGTTAGAAAAGGAAAAGAAAGAAAGCAGGTTATTTGGAATCTTCTTTCACCTTCCTTCTCTGTAACCCTTCCTGAATCCAAAAAGATGGGATTGTAATTGAAATTGTTTCTTTAGGTGGAGATTGATTGACAATCTCACTCTCTCACTACTCAAAGCCATGGAACTGGGTGCAGATCACACAGTGTACTTTTCCTTGTACTACTTTATATACTCCACAAATAGATTTATCCATATAAAATTAGGTAGCAGTCTTGAGGGGAAAAAGAAGTCACCACAGGGCAATTTAGCCAAAAGGATGTTTGTGGAGGAGAATGGAGGGCTTTTTCTGGAACAGAATAGTTACAACAGATCTCTCCTCCAAGTGAATCCCTATTCCCTCGGTAATTGGGGCAAAGACCAAGATGGGGATTAAATGGAATCTATAACAACACTTTATATCTTTTAAAGGAACTTTAGGGCAGAATTTTCTATTCATTAATCTCCACCCTACCCCTAATTAATGCCTAATCTCAATCTCCACAGCCACATGATCCCTCTTTACAATACCATTTCTAAAGCAAAAGAATGAAAATGAGGGCAGTGATATGCTATAACTTGTGAATCTGCTGTGTGCTCAGAAGGAAAGGGACTTTTCCTCTTGGTTTTGACCAAGACTTTGGCCTATGCTATTAGCCAGTGGTTCCTTTACAGTTTCCAGAAACCTAAACTACCAGGAAATGGCCAGTTTTACCCAAAAGAACTATTTGGGAGGAAATATTATACTGATTTTTAACAACTTCAGTTCCTGATGCATATTTTTCTACATCACCTCTCCATGTTTCACATATCAGGAGTTTAGAGATAGATGTTGGACTTTATCAGTACCTGACTACTTTTGATAAAGTACTAATTCTGCCACAGGAGGCAAGACACCTTTCCAAGAAATGTTTCCAGGAGAGAACAGTTCCATTTCTCCAATGCTGAGACATTTGGATCTCTAAATACTTAATTAAGGAAACAGAACTATCAAGCTTAGAAAAACAAAGGAATCAAAGG
This sequence comes from Myrmecobius fasciatus, assembly GCA_023553655.1. Classification (NCBI taxonomy): domain Eukaryota; kingdom Metazoa; phylum Chordata; class Mammalia; order Dasyuromorphia; family Myrmecobiidae; genus Myrmecobius; species Myrmecobius fasciatus. The sequence continues at coordinate 43,059 of JAJPUD010008526.1, read as the reverse complement.
CAAAATGAGAAAAAGTTGCATAATGCTGAACCATAGAATTTCTATCCTAAACTATATGGTGACCATGGAGACCTTGGCTAGGGGTGGGGAGCTGGGGAGGGATGGGAGGAAGGTAGTATTGGGGAATATGTTTCTGTAAGTTTTTCTCTTTCTCTGAGGCCCTCACCCTAGGCTCTCAGAGGGTAATGGTCCCCTAATCTTAAATGCTACCTGTTCCTGTCTGATGAATGGCATTCTTGGATAAGCCCATCTCTCTCGGTCTGGGCAATAGGAAAAAAAAAAAAAAGAACTCTCTTAATTCAATGAGACATGATACTAGGTTGTTTTTTTTTTTTTTTAAGCTTTTCTAGGGAATTAAGGAAGGAAAGCAACATAAAATAAGATACAAGAGCTTAAGTCAATTCTACATAAGTATAGAGATGTTCTTCCATTTAACCCTGCCTGACCTTGCCTGAGGAATGTTTCTTTTACAAGTCCCTCAGGTAAGATTTAGTCTATGTAGCCACCATGCCAAAGGTACTGTATTTTTACAGAAGCAACTTATATCTTGCAAGAATCTGGGTCATTAAGCAAGTTAGCCTTCCTTTTTCAGTTATAAGATCAATGGCTTGCTCCAATCTGATAGCATGTACCTGTATATTTCCCCAGAATTGAAGGAGGAAGAAGAGAAATAGCATTTGGGATTTGTAGATGGCTGTCATGTCATTTAAAAAAAAATTATTGAAGAGTTTTACTGTTCCCACATTGACTGGATCACCAAAATCCATGCAGTCAAAATCCTCTATATTCAGGGAAGAATAATGGGAAGGACTTCCAACTTAGCTAGTTGATACTTCAGTGTATCAGAATGTCAAAAATAAAGGCTCTGACTTCTACCCAGTTAACTCCATATTCTTATTAGCAAATAAGAAAGTGATCTATACTATGTAGAACTTCACATAGAAATATAGAGAAAGGAATGACTGTTATCTAAAAGTAGAATAATCCTACTCACCAAGGCACAGACATTTTAAGACTGAGGATGATGTGGAGAAAAGGGAGTGGTCTTGGAGTAGCATCCTGCCTATATAAATGACTGAATGTGTGGGGAAAAATGTTTAGTACTTACTATATACAGATTGCTAAACTAAGTGCTGAAGATGCATATAGAACATGAATTTTTGCTCTCAGAGAGCTAACTTTCCAATATAGGGACGGAATATATAGGTGAGATTTCAGCTGTAAACCGGAAGAGAAGCCCAGCGGTCCTTAGAATGCATCAGTAAGGCAGATGGTAATGCATCTTCTTTAGTGTCATATCCATTAATAAAACATATCTGTTTCTGATGTTGAACTATTTGATATTGTCAAGGAATTTGGTAGTAATAACCTTGTCATTCTGAGTCCTTAATGATTGTGGCTGCTGAGGAGTCAGGAGATACAGAACTTGCAAAAGCAGGTGACAGATTGGTTGCATTCAAGGTTTATTACAATGGCTGAGGGGGCTGGGCTGGAAGCAGCTAGACTAGCCTAAGGGTGAGGAGAAAACATTACTATTCCTGAGTTCTTACAAGTGTCTGCTGGTTGGTGGCATTTGATCAGCAGTTAGTGTTGGTGATGACTAGTTGGTGGACAATTTATCTTAGTGATGGCGCCAGTTTCCATTTCTACTCTATGACTTCACAGTGCTTTCAATCCAGACTTCCTAATTTCCTAAACTTTATTCTCACTCTCCCATTTGACTTGCTTTAATTTGACTCAGTCACATCTTCAATTACATTAACTCATGATGTGGTTCCTGTCTGTTTTTGCCTGCCCTCTTGAACTTGACATCTCTGTTTTTTTTTTTTCCCATTTCCCAGTATGTTCAGTCATTACATACACAATGATAGATTCATATATCCCCTATCCAATTCAGCACTTTCCAGTTGTCCATAATAGTAATAGTACATGTGCATGGGAGCACACACACACACACACAGCCTCCTGAGAATCAGAGAACACAATCCTCAAGAAACATTTTTATGATTGATATAAGAATAAATCAAAAAACGCCTAGAAGAAATCTTCCTTAAAACATTTCTGGTTTTAAAGAAGGAAAAAAGAAAATAAAACCCCACTAGAGTTGGAGCTTCATTGGGCCAGAACCTGAAACTAAGATGTATCTTTGACATGTAGCATTGGATTGTTTCAGTAGAGTTAATATTGAGAGCATTCTGAAACCGTTTGCATTCATCACTATAGATGCCACTGTTTTAAATATATGAATCACAGATGTGTATATGCAGCATTTGTCATTGTCCTCATAAAGCACACAAGGTAAGAACATTGACAGACGGGAAAAATCAGACTTTAAATCTTCTTTCCTTCAAACTCAAACAACCAACTGTAATGGAATTTTAGAGCTATTGTCACAAGTGTCTTCATATCTATTCTCTTTCAATTCTTCCCTAGAATTCTATGCTCTTCCAACTTTACTACAACAAGCACTAAACTCCTGCAAGAATAACCTTAGATTATTCTTCTTCTGTGAAGCCTTTCATGATAAGTCCATTCTGAAGTATAATTAATGACTGCAACCTATGATGTTGCCACTGGTCCCTTCTAATATATGACCAAGAGGAGGATAACCAGTAAATCCAATCAGGAATGTTGCAGGATATTACCAGTAGGCTGAAATGAATGAGGCAGGATGTCTTCTGTGATAATGTCTCAGACTATAGGAAATTAGTTCCAAGAGGTGGGTGATGGGCAATAGAATAGGTGATAATCAGAACAACTAGCATAAAAGTAAATGAAAGCTTTGGTCCTGAAGAGATCCAAGGGGTAAGCAGGAAAATTCAGGCTGAAAGTCAGGACATAGTTCAAATAAACAAGATGTTGAGCAAGATCTAACCTTAAAAAAAGAGCTCATACAAAATTTGTTATATTTAGGGCACAGAGTTTAAAACTCCCCTTTTCAGTCATGGGGTGAAAGTCTCACTGTTTCTCCAAGTAATCTTCAACTGTGGACAGCTCCCAGTCACCACCAACTTCCCACATGGAAGAGCTGTAATTGAGCTGAGGTACTCCCTATTTTAATTTCTTCATTATTTTTCATAGATACATGTTTTGTCTCCTAAAATAGATTATAAGACAATAATCATAACGTTTATATGGCACTTTGAAGTTTGCCAAGTGCTTTACATATCTTTCCTCATTTGATCCCTCAGGGTAGAAGCCTTGTTCAAAATTTCTTTTTAGCCTCACAGCATCTCATTCATACTTGTAAATGGGAGATAAATAATGTCAATAGTTACAGTGTATTCATGAAAAAGATTGGGGGATTCTACTTAATGGAATTCATAACACATTCTGAACCCAGTGGTGCCTGGAAAACTCAGTATACAGCTATTGATTCACTATAGACATACATATCTTCTAGTCTCAAAAATACGGAGGATAATGACAGTAATTAATAGAAATTAACTATCTCCTTGAAGGCCATGTCAAAAAGTAATGAGCTTGCCCAGAGTAAGGAATACTGAAACAGATGCCATGAGAGGTGGTAGAATTCCTTTTGGTAAATATTTCAAGGGAAGAAAAAGTTGATTCTTGAAATGATTTGATTTGATCCTTGAGATGTATAAATCTGTAGGTAAAGGGGATGAAGTTATCTAAAGAATTTGTGATTTTTTTAGAAGAGCATCCAGCTTCACTGTTTCATTGTTTTTTTTTGTTTTTTTTGTTTTTTTTTTTTACTTGTTATTAAACTCTATCTCTTCAAGGTATAAAAAGGAGAATCAATATGCGTAAAGAATGGGACTAGATCAATGTCCATAGACTAGTGTGATTCTTTTTGTTCTAAGTTCTTAACAATTTATTTAGTATAGCTTAAAAATAATGAGCTTTTAAATTGGAAGATATGGGCTCAAATTCCAGTTTTCCTGCTTGTAGACCTCGGTTTTCTTATCTTTATTATAGATAAAAAACAAAACTTTCACTTCTTACCTCACATTGGGTTGAGAAGAAATCACTTTATATGACTAAGAACATTCCATAAACATGGATGACCATTTCTATTTGTCAGCCTCAGTTCTGTTGATTCTTTATAGGCAATAGAACTGGCATGTAACAGCCCTAAACAATGCAATGAAGTGAATAGAGCTGAGGGAAAATAAAATATCTTAGTTAAATTGAGACAAGGCTAAAACCAGGAACTTTCAGTAGGACTCTAAGGAGGGAAAACCCTAAACCACAAACACAGAATTATCAATGCACTTTGAAGAGTGCTGCTTTCTGATGTTGTTTAATATGTAACTCTAAATTGACTAAGATCATATAGCTTTCTCCAGATCCTGTTCCCTTTACTTTGCCTCTACTCTATATAGTCATATAAATACTAGGCAGTTAGAAGCATTAAGAAAAGCCCAATAATAACATGTTCTTATGTTTAATCATTAGTTGTAAGTTTTTCTGCCTCAAAATGCTTTAGAATTGTGAAGCTTCATTATTACCCCTGGTTTCTGAACCCAGTTCTCCTGGTTCTTGGGCCCCTGAACATACTTTCTTTGTAGCTCCAAATTTTCCTTCCAACCCAATATTTACTCTCAGTTTGAGATATCCTTTCCTAACCTTGAAGATGCTCCTTTTATTACTTTATTGTTGTTGTTGCTCTAGAGGCATTTAACTGTCAGGGCTTGTGAAAATGAGACAACTTGAAACCAAAGTATCCCATTGGTTGGGAATTAGGAGATCTGCGTTCTAGCCCAAACTCTGCCACATGTAGAATGCTATTTTTGTTGCCAAGGCCTGATGATTTCATCTTTGCATCTCTTAAATAAGCTTCTTTGTCTCCTTTGATGGTTGCATCCATATTTTTGAAGGTTTTTGTCTTCTCACACTTGACTACTACTTGGCTGGTTGCTGTGACTGCCACAAGTCTCTCCCTCTTCAGGTACATTCTCCATGCAGCTGCCAAAGTAACTTTCCTAAATTATAGATCTGACTACTTCATGCCCCTATTCAGGAAACTCTGATTACCCTCCAAGATCAAATATAAAATCTTCTGTTTGGAGTTGGCCATTCCTTCATAACCCTTCATAGCCAGATCTCTCAGACATCCATATTTCCTGCTTGCTTAGTACTTTTTGATCCAGTAATACTTTCCTTTTTGATGTTCCCTAAACAAGAAACTCCATTTCTCTACACTGACTATCCTCTGTACTTGGAATATTCTTCCTCCTTTGATCTAACTGTTGACCTTATTGTCTTCTTTTAAGTCACAACTAAAATCCTATCTTCTATAGGAAATCTTTCCTAGCCCCTCTTAATTCTAGTGTCTTTCCCTCTTTTGATTATTTCCTATTTATTCCATACGTAACTTGTCTCTGCTTATTTGTTTGAATGTTGTCTCCCCCATTAGATTTTGAGCTCCTCAAGAGCAGACATGTATTTTGTCTTCCTTTGGATCACCAAAGTTTAGAAAGTATTAAGCACTTAATAAATATTTATTGACTGACTAGCCTGTTTAAAGATATCAGTTTCAAAACCTATAAAATGAGCATGTTTAGACTAGATGACACAAAGTTTTTTTCCAGCTTTAATAATCAAAGTTTTCAAATCCTGCCTTCATTTTTTACTCATTGTTCTTTCCTTTATGGTTTAACAAAAAGTAATACTAGGAAGTTGTAAAAATAGGATTCTACCCTTTGGTAAAGTCTGAACATCTCTTTTTCAAACCTAGTATCCATTCCTAGGCTTACCATAGCAGCCATATAGTGTTAATTCTAGATGTCATATTTCCCCATAATTGAACTCCTCCTGACAACCAAAATCAATCTCTCTGCCTCTTCTGTTGCAAAGGTCATGCTACCTACTAAGTTTCTGTTTCCTTTCAAAGAGATATCTCCAGTTTTTAGCCCATTTGCAGAACATGTTAGAACACATGATTAATATGTACTGATTTCAATGAATAATCAAGCCTTTCCCCATTTGGGGATTCCCATTCCTCAAATTCTCTCAGATGGCTTATCATCACCGTTGAGATTGAGTGCTCTTCCTTCCAAATGATAAGTAGTCTTTTTAGAGAAAAATTTTATAAAACAATTTTGTGGTATCTCATGTAAATATGAAGAATCTGTGATTTTCATGGGTAGATCTTAATCAAGTTATGATTTTGTATATAGGACTCAGAGAGATTAAGTAACTTGTTCTGAGTCACATAACTAGTCAGTGACAAGATTTAAATTTAGAAATCCCTGACTCCAAGTGTAGCATTCTTTCTTGTAATGGGGCAGAAAAGCTGTTATTAGTCAATGAATCAGGGAAGGTTTCATGGAAGTATATCTTATATAGACTGTAATGCCTTGGAATTCAACAAGAAAGAGAAGGTGGAGGAGCATTTCAAGCATAGGGTTCAGTAAAGGTGCAGAGACTATTGTGAGATCTCCTTCCCTTTGGGAAACCAAAGGGCAAGAAAGAAATCAAAGAATTAGTCATTATTTCAGGACAGGTTCAACACCAGAAATCATGGAACTTGATATGGAAGACTACATGGTACACGGCTATTTACTACCTGTTTGACTTTGGACAGGTCACTTTCCTCTCTAGGTTTTAGGTTCTTTATTTCTAAAATGAGGGAAGTTGGACTAGATGACCTTTTCCAGTTCTAAATTCATGATATTATTATCCTATAAAGACTGGTGGTTAGTTAAGGAAGTACATGGAGATCAGGACAGGAAATTATTCTATCCTTTCTTTGGGTAAATAAACTCATAAAAGGAAATCACTTTCAGTGGTCAGGCAGGTCCCGGGTGGTGTCTGAAAAGAAAACTCAAGATTGAAAAATCTCTATGAAGACATATTATTCAGTCTTATAATTCACAACAGATCAGTTAGGGCCTGGAAATACCCAGCTATCTACATAAAAATTTATCACTGTCAAGAAGTACACCTCCAAATCAGCTTGCTTTTCCCAGCTGTCCTCACAAACTGGTGACACAGTTCTTATACTCCTGTGGCAGGAGGACTCCATAAATGACATCTGATTATTCCCAACAACGACAGCAGCCACGGGCTGTACACTGACTTCAATAAAGATAGCAAACACTAGTGATCTTGATGGAACAGGGAAGCCAAGGAAAATGAGAATGTAGGCTTAATGCAAAGAACCATGGTCACCGAAGCAAGTGATGACAAAATACATACAAATCACAAAGCCAATAATAAAATTCATGTTCATACTGCTACTGAGACATCAACTCACTAGTATCAACCCTGGGGAGCAAAGTCAACTCTCTATGAGATCAGTGCATGCTATAAGAATCATCACTTATCAGCATCTCAGCTGGATCCCACAGTTACAGAAATAGTTCCATGTTCCATTGAGCTGTAAACTTCCAGTCCTGCTCTTACACCTGCATGGAAACAAAACCAAATTTGGCCTAGATAAGAATATTCCTAGATGGAAATGTGTAATTCTGTAATTGTTGTTTTGTCAATTAAACCTGAGAATCTTGAATATACTTACAGAATTTTAGATTGGCTCCATAAGGAAAGGACCTTAAAGACTAACCAAGTACAATTCTCCCATTTTACCAAAGGGAGAAACTGAGGCCCATTGAAGTGAAACAATTTGTCCAACTTCATATAACCAGTTACTGACAAATGAGAATACAAGTCTCCAGATTTCTGATACAGGTTTGTTCTCATTCATATCTTTTAGAATTTATGCCACATTGACAATTTTAACCCTAAATCTAATATTTGTCAACCTCAGTTCCTCTGTGTGCTCAGATATGCTGCAAGATTAATCCACAAGAGTAAAGCAAACAGCAAAGAATGTTTTATAAAGGAAGATCTGGTCTTGCCTCTTCTCTGGTAACTGTGGTGTACAAGATTCTTTCTTTATCCTGTCTTTTATTCTGAGTCCCCAAGGTAAAGTTTAGAAAGAAAGCTGAAATCTCTCTCTATTTGCATTTCCAAGGAAGATCTAGGAAAACCTAAAGTGAGGGAATTAGCAAAAGAAAAATGGCCTGGCTATTCTAAATATTGGGCTGTTTAGAATCCATGAGGAAACTTCAATGTCTGCAAGCATTTATTAAATGCTTGCTATACACAGAACAGTGAAACAGAAAAATAAAAGGAAAGACAGTTTCTGTCATAGAACTAAAGGCATAAAACACACATGCAAATGATTATTTTAAAAAGTGATACATGAATTATAATGACCAAACTTGTCCCCAAAGAAAATATGAAAAATAGTCATCTTCCTCCTCTCAGGGATCTTATATTCTCACAGGGAAGACAACACATAAAAGGGTGATTGAAAGAAGTGTGGCAGAGAAGGCCTCATGTAGAATGAGAAGCTTGAGATGGATATTAAATGAAACAAAATTCTAAGAGGAAGAAGGGAGAGAAGGGTGTATATTGTAGTTGAAGAGTCAGCAAGCTCATAGGCTCTGTTTCCTCATCTCTAAAATAAAAGTGACATCTGTAACTACTTCACAGGATTATTGTGAGGCAATGAGATTGTGCATGTAAATTATTATGTAATAATCACTTATTATTGAAACAGAGTCTGATCCCAGGGGGAACCAGCAGTGAAGATGTTTATCTTTCTCAAAAGCAACAGTTTGGAGCAGAATCCTCAGGCTTTAGAATTCAGCCAACAACTATTAAGTCCCTACTAAGTGTTCATCACTATGCTAAGTTCTGAGGATACAAAGAAAAGCAAGAGTATTCTGGCACACTGGTCTCAGTTCTAGACTGAGCTGTAATCTAAGAACACAGGCTATAAAATATTCAGAAAAAAATTATCTTTTCAATTCAATGCAGCAAGTATGTATTGGGTTCCTAGTTTATGCTTAGCAGAAATCATACCTTATAATGCTTCCATCAGGAATAGGAGATTGTTTCTTTCTCAGTTAATTTTGTATTATGTGAAGTTACTTGCCCGAAGCTATTCAGATTTGTCTGAATAGCAATCCCATATTGGAGCCTAGATTCATTCTGGGGTTTATGGCAAGAACCATTCTGAATGTCAAAAACCTGAATAACACTACTGATAGCTAATTTTCTGTCCCTTATAAGGCCTGTGTTGCAGCCTTAAGGTGGGTCTCCTCTCAGGGATAACTGAACTGGGATCAGAACAGTCTTAGCAAATAAGGAACAATCCGGAAATCCCATCTTTGTCATTCCATGTTCTAGAAATAATTAATGATCAACTGATCTCTGAGAAGAATTTGCTATATTGCAAAATCTTTCCATCTCAGCACCTTTTCAAAGATTATGATTCAATAGCATTTACATAGCCCTTTTGAAAAATAGTTTCTTCAGGACTTTATTTTTCCCATTTATTAATATTTTATTTTTCCCAGTTACATGTAAGACAGTTTTTAACATTTGTTTTTAAAACTTTGAGTTTCAGATTCTCTCTCTCCCTACCTCTTTACTCCTCCTCTCATTGAGAAAAAATATGTGAAGTTATGCAGAACATTTTCATAAAAGTCACATTTACATAACATTTTAAGATTTGTAAAGCACTTTACAAATATAATCTCATTGGACAACCGTGGGAGGTAGTTACTAGTATTATCCTTTTTTTTTACAGATGAGGTGAAGTCAGTTGTCCAGAGTCATATAGCTAATAAGTCATCTGAGGCCAAATTTGAAATAAGGTATTCCTAATTCTGGGTCTAGCATTCTATCCACTGCATTATCTTTTCAAAACATTTCCTTTTCATAGACTAAAAACTAAAACTGTGACATTATAATATCTATAAATTACATTGCTCAAACTAGGAGCCATGCCATCATAAGCCAATTCTAAAAACACAGTTCCATAAGCATGTTATAAACACAAAGGTAAGTCCAGTTTCTTCCTGATTTTCTCCTGCTGTTTTTTCCAATTATCTGTCCTTTTTTATTTCTTATATCAAAGCCAATCTCCTTCATTCCTGAAGCTATCTGAAGCACAGAAGTGTAAGCCATCAGACTATGTACTGTTTATATTTCAAGAAGGTCTTTAGATTTGGCAGTTAAAAGATAATTAGTAAATTTGGACAGAATAGTCTCTGTCAAATGTTGAAGTCAGAAGCTGAACTGAGAAGAGTTAAGAAGAGAAAGTAATAAGGAAGGAAAAAGAAGCATGGAGTGTGTGTGTGTGTGTGTCTGTGTGTGTGTGTGTTTGTATATGTGTGCATTCTCAAGTTTTAGCCACAAAAGAGAGAAGCTAATAAGGATGAATGGATGAAAATGGTTTCCAAAGGATGGCAGAGAGTGAGCATATTTGTAGGCATATTTGTAAGCAGTAGGGAAGTATCCAGTAGAGAGAAATATTGAAGATAAAAGAGAATTTAGTGTTAGACAAATAAGGCATAAATGGTAAAGTCAAGAATTCCTCTTTCCTCCTTTTACTAAATGTACACTTTCCTTTATCAAACAATCAATAGGCATTTATTAAGTGCTATATACGAGGTAGTGTGCTGAGTGCTGAGAATACAAATACAAAAGACAGTTTCTACTCTCAAAGAATTTATGTGAATCTAGAGGTTTGAAACATCAACAAGTCAATCAGCAAGCATTTATTAGTTATGTATCTGACACTCTACTAAGCAATGGAGATACAAAAACAAAAAAAAATTATCTCTGCCCTCAAGAACCTGATAGTCTAATGAAAGAGATAGCATATACATAAAGACACAAAAGGAAAAGGGGACAGCACCATTAGCAGATGCTACCAGATGATGACTCAGAAAAATGTATTGAAGAAAGCTAAGGATTCTGAGAGGCAGAAGTGAGGAGGTAGAGCCTTTGTGGCACAGATCACAGCTAGTAAAAAGTCATGGAGACAGAGCTGAAACATAATGTGTACGAAGAACCCTAAGTAGATTAATATCACTTGGTATAGAATAGAAAAGAATAAAGAACGGAAAAGATAAGAAGGATGTAAATTGTGAAGAGCTTCAAATGCCAAGCCAAAAAAAATACATATTTAATCTCTAAGGTAATAGGTAGTCATTAATATTTATTGAGAAGGAGGAGTTCATGGTCAAATCTATGTTTTAGGACAAATGTTGTAGTAGCTAATTAGAAGATGAATTAGAGTAAGAGGAAGCTTGAGACAAGCAGACTAATGAATGAGGTTATCACACAAGAGGGAGAGAAGTAATATACACAAAAGATATATTATATACAAAGAATATTGCCAGAATTCAGCTCCTGATTGTATTTCTGGGATAACAGACTAAAAAAATAACAACAAAAATGTAGGGAAGTTCAGAAGAGAACTTTGTAGAGGAAAATAACATTTTGTTTTAGATATGTTGAATTTAGAATACTTATGGTATATTTAATTTGAAAAATCCCATAGGCAACTGTTAATGAAAGAGAAAAATTCTAGAGTGCCAGAAGTACACAGTCCACAGATCTGAGAATCATAGATTCACAATTTCCAGGTGGAAGGGACCTAAAAGAGTACGTAGTCTAAATCTCTGGTTTTACAGATGAGGAAACAGAAGCCAAAGGTGTTTAAGTCTCTTGTCCAATACTAATACTGATAATAGTGGTAATAAGTATCTGAGGTAGGATTTGAACACAGATTTTTTGACTCCAAGTCTTACCCACTGTGCTATGCTAAATTATCTGCATAGATTTATCATTGATTCAATAAGTCAAAGACCTTTAGGAGAAAGAAAAGAGGGCCTTGAAGCACACTAACATTCTGTGGGCATGCTGTGGATGAGGATCCAACAAAGGATCTGAAACAGAAGTAGGAGGAGAACCAAGGGACCCCATATCATAAAAATATAGAGAGCCGAGAGAGTTTTATGTTTACAAAAAAGAGTTCCAAGTGATTTCAGATGTGGGTGGTAGAGAATAATTGAGGGAATTGGGAGTAATAATTTGAAGAAATGCTAAAGAGGAAGTTATTTCAATCTTTATATGTCTATTGGATTTTTGAAAATTAAATCTATTTTAATTTTTTTAATAAATTTTATCATAATCACTTGCTTTTATATTGCTTACATTTCTTCCTGTATTTTTCTGCTTTCCCTCTCAGAGAGTTATCCTTAAAAAATAGAGAAAAGAAGAGCAAAAAGAAGAGCAAAACTGACCAATACATAAAAAAAGATACAACAATATATGAAATATTCCACACTCATGAATCCTTCCCTACCCCACCTTTGCAAAGAAATTAGGGGAAATTATTCTTTGTTATTTTGCAATATGCATTTCCAATTGCTTTATATTTGTTTCCATTTACATTGTTGTTGTGGTTGCATATATTGAAAGAGAGCTTTCAAATGAAAGGAGACGTCTTTTAAAGGGAAAAACTTTTACAATATGAAAATCATCTCTATTCTATGTATCTATCTATAAAATGGGGCTAATAATGCTTACGCTGTGCATTTGTCACCGGTATTTTTTGTGAGGAAAGTGCTGTGGAAGCCTTAAAATGGTTAAGTGGAGTGGTGTTATTTGGCAGGGACCTGTGATTGAATTTGTGCTAAGAAATTCTGACTGAGGAAGCTGTCTCCAACAATACTAAGTTAAGTGACTTGCCTAGAGTCACGTGGCCAATATATTTCAGAGATGGGTCTAAAACTCAAGTATTTCTGACTTTGAGACTAGTGCTCTATCCTCCACACCTCAATACCCACAGGGGTCATAATTTGGTGGTGATTATTGTGTGCTTTGTAAGTTTCTATTTTCCTGTGTCAGATTTTTTTTTAAAGTGGGATTTACTTAGATTTATTTCCAAGCCCTTGCCAATAGCATGGGCAGCATTTTTTTCCAGGGGCTAAGGACCAGAAGTAGAATACTTAAAGTGTGTGTTTGTGGGTAAAGGAAACAGAGCAATCCTAAAAGGCTTTTATAAACCCTTTGGAGCAGACAAGGAAAAGGTAAATATACTAACAAATTGTTGTCTGAATGTGGTTACAAGGTGACTTTCCCCCCCAAGGGAGGAACATTGGAGATAAAATGATGCGACCTTTCAATGTTCTGACCCCGGCCAAGCCATTAAGATTCTCTTTATAAACAAACAACACCATCAGTGATGCTCCAAGACACCTCCCCTAAAGTTACCCCCAGAAATCTAATTTATAGATTTGATAGAGCCCCACTATAAAGAGCAGCCTTCATCTGAGAAATTCTTGCTCTCAAAGACCTTCACAAAAAAGAATTAAAATTGATTTTCAATGTTTTGGCAGCCGCTCGGGGCCCAAGTCCCTCCAGCAGCATTTCCCGTTTCCCAAAGAAGACATTACTTCTTAGAGTGGGTCAGCGTCAGCATTCTCTCAGATAAATAATTTATATGGAGACCTAATAAAATAATGGAACACTCCATGAGAAGGTAATCAGCAAGCAGCACTCAGGCCTCTTGGGGGTGACTCACAAAGAAAGATACCATTCTACAAATTGGCCCCATCTACGTCCTGCAAACTTATTTCAGACTGTCCTGATCCAACTACAGTGGTCTCTTCTCAGACCCAAGAACACATCATGAGTCATCCAACCTTCTGTCACTTTTTTTCTGCTGTTGCCTCCCACTGAAATGTCTTCAAAGAATCATAGTAGCCTAGACTTGGAAGTGGCAGGAACCTTGGAGATCATTTATTCCAACTCTTTTATTTTACAGATAAGGAAAAAGGAGAACCAGAGAGAAGTGAGCAGCCTCATCATAAAGTAAAGAAATGGCAAAGCTACAGTTCAAATTTAGACCCTTTCATTCTGTCCCTACCACTTTTTTCCCTTCTCTTTCTTATGTGTTTATTAAAATTCTATGAATTTTCCAGGTTCCAAACCATCCAAGAAACATTCTATGATTTTCCTGATGCCGAGTAAATATTTAATAAATACATTCTGATTTATTGATATCATTTGTGATCACATTAATTCACAGTATTTTTTTCCCTCTGAATTCCTCTAACAGTCACACATTTGTGTCAGATAAGTTAAACAGATATAGCACTTCATGATATTTCCTATAAAAGTGTCTTGTTTAATTTCTCAAACATATACAGATACAGATAGTCTTCTCAGGTAGATTTAGGATAGGAATTAATCTCATGTTATGTTTGGGTACTTACCAAGGTAGGTGAAAACAGAGGTGCTTTGTATGCCAAATATTTATTAAATTAAAGATAGAAATTTCTTAAGTAAAAGAGTTATTTTCTACTTCCAGGTAGTTTCAACAAGTGGTAGGGAACCAAAGACATTTTTTGTTTTTGTTCTTTTTTTCATTTTTTTTAAGGCAAGCAATATTTGGAGGGGAGAAGTGAAATTCTGAGAACATTCCCTTAAGAAGAAACACACACACACACACACACACACACACACACACACACACACACACACATACACACACACCTTTTTTAATAGAAATTGGGCCACTAACAAAATAGTCCTTTGTGGAAGATTTTCTGTCCCCTGCTACTATCTTTCAGCCTCTCATGTGACTTGAAATAGTGTGGCCTTAGAGTAGCCAAGGAGAAGATAGAACAAGGTAACATTTGATCTTAAGCTTTAAGAGTAAGGACTATCTCCTTTATTTGATCTCTGTAATAACTTGAGTCTGTCTTAATCCTGACTAGTCCCCTAGAGGCCTTCTTCACACAGCAAGGTTTATTTCCTGAAGCCTCAGTACTAAGATGAAGTTTAGCCATATAAGACCTCCCCTCCATGAACTCAATTCCTCTCTGAATTTGCCGATCTTTTTTGCTTGTTTAGTAAATAGAAGGCTCTATTCCATTGCATTGTGATAAGACAAATCCTCTAAATTTTTAACTTCCTTTCTGGATGGAGATTGGCAGTCCCTGAACATACCAGATTTACTCATCTAGAGAACTGACACCTAGATTAGCCTTTTCAACTCATTCTAACCTTTCTGACCCCAATATTTACTCATATTTAAAGCTTTTTAATTAATCTAGTAGACAGTCCAACCTGTTTTGCTTCACAGGACAAAAAATGATTAAGACATTAAGACATCTTATTCCAAGACTTTGGATTGTTTGTTTGTTTGGTTGGTTTGGAGAAATGGTACTGGTGGTGAGAGAAATAATACTTCTGTCACAGGAAAATTGGAGATGTGAAGACAAATAGAGAATGAAGTTTCCTATTCATTTTTTTGAAGAGAATAATGGCTTATAACTTCAATGGTTTGAAATCATTATTTGAAAGGAAAGGCATGAACTCAGTTCTTTCAGAATTGAATAAGTGATGTATGATAGATGGACAACACTTTTGGACCTTTTATTTTGGAAGGAAGGGGAGACTAATTTACCTCTTTTTTTTAACAACCATCATAAAACACTCAAATTTCTTAAAGTTTTTTCTTCAGAAGAAAATGAAGAAAATGAAAGCCTTTATTCCACAAAATAGACTTCAATGAAGATGCTTCTTTTTCCCTTGCATTCTCCCCTTTAACATCTTCAAAAGAATTGGAGCAATTTACTTGATTGGCAATATGAATTAAGAATTGGTATCATGAGAAACAAATATCTTTTGGAGCTCTTATTCATCTGGAAGCAATGAAAGAAAGCCCATTCAATTAATAAACCTGAATACATATACATATATGTTTGTACATGTATGTGCACATATACACATATATTCACATCATGCATGTATATACACATATATACATGTAAATGTGTATATTTTAGTGAATCTAGACATGAGTGGAGTTATAATGATTTTTGTTGCACAGGCTATTGTTGATTGTAGCTTTTGCTTTTTGCAATATTCTATTCCATACTTTTCACTCCTTTATATTGGTAGTTGATAAATCTTATGTGATCCTAACTGTAATTATTCAATACTGAAACTCTCCCTTTATGGATATTTATAACATGTTTTCCCTTTCATCTGAAAACTTTGAACTTTAGCTATAATGTTCCTTCAGGTTTTCATTTTCGGGTTTCTTTCAAGAGGTAACTGAGGGATTCTTCTAATTTTTACTTTGCTCTCTGGGCAAAGTCTAAATCTTTTTATGATTTGCATTTTATGATTTCTTAAAATATGATGTCCAGTCCACATGTGCAAAAATGTTTGTAGCAGCCCTTTTTATAGTGGCAAGGAACCAGAAACTGAGTGGATGCCTATCAGTTGGAGAATGACTGAATAAATTATGGTATATGAATGTTATGGAATATTACTGTTCTATAAGAAAAAAATCAGCAGGATAATTTCAGAGAGGCCTGGAGAAATTTACATGAACTGGTGCTAAGTGAAGTGAGAACACTGTACACAGCAAGAAGATTATCCAATGGATGTGACTTATTTCACCAGCAAGTTGATTCAGACCAGTTCCAATGATTTTTTATTGAAGAGAGCCATCTGCATACAGAGAGAAGATTGTAGAAGCTGAGTGTGGATCACAACATTGTTTTTTCACTTTTTTTTGTTTGCTTACATTTTGTTTTTTTCTCCTTTTTAATCTGTTTTTTTTCTTGTGCAGCATGATAATTTTGGAAATATTTATAGAAGAATTGTACATCTTTAACACATATTGGGTTTTTTGCCATCTAGGGGAAGGAGTGGGGAAAAGTGAGAGAGAAAAAAATATTGAAACATAAGATTTTGCCAGGGGTGAATATTGATAACTATTTATGCGTTTTGAAAATAAAAAGCTTTAGGGAATTAATGAAAAAAA
>JAJPUD010008526.1:773-21088 GCA_023553655.1 Myrmecobius fasciatus | reverse complement strand
TAAAAAGCTTTATTAAAAAAAAAAGAAAAAAAAGAAAAAAAAATAAAAAGCTTTATATTTTTTAAAAAGCACCAAGAAGAGATCTCCTCTTCCCTTTCCAGTGCCCTGAGAATTTCTGATTCTCTTTGCATTTCTACTATACTCATGAGGGAAAAAAAGAAAAAAAAATGATGTCCAGGTTCCTTTTTTTGGTTAAGATTTTCAGGTAGTTCAGTGATTCTTAAATTAACTCTCCTTGATGTTTTTCAGGTTTATATTGCAATAAGAGATAATCTATCACACACACACACACATTTTAAAATAATTTATTGTTGTCTCATGGAGATATTAACTTCTATTTGGTCCATTCTCATTTTCAAAGAGTCTGTTGTTTGTGTAAGATTTTGTGCGTCTCTACTAAGTACTAAGTAGTTAATTCCTGTTACAAAGTTTTTCCTTCAAAGCTTTCATCTCTTTTGAATTCTTTCCTCTAGCAATTTTACTTTATTTAGAATGTCATTTTTAACTTGAAAACTTTTGCTATATTCCTTCTAGGAATTCTAATTGACCTTATGACCAGGTATTATTTTGCTTTGAGCCTTTGCTTATAAATATTTAGGAAGGAAGAACAAAATAAGTATTTATTTTTTTATTTTTAATACACATTGCTTTATGAAACATGTTAGGAGAGAAAAACCAGAGTAAAAGGGAAAAACTATGTGAAAGATTAAAAAAAAAACAGAAAAAAGAAGTGATCATAGCATGTGTTGATTTACATTCAGTTTCCTTAATTCTTTTTTGATGGATGCAGATGGTATTTTCTGTGCAAAATCTGTTGGAATTGCTTTGGATCACTGAACCACTGAGAACAACCAGGTCTTTCATAGTTGATCATCACACATTCTTGCTATTATTGTGTACAATGTATTCTTGATTCTGCTTGTTTCGTTCAGCATCAGTTCATGTAAATCTCTCCAGATCTTTCTAAAATCAGCTAGTTCATCATTTTTTATAGAACAATAACATTCCATTGTGTTTATATACCACAACTTGTTCAGTCATTCCCTAATTAATGGACATCTATTCATTTCCCAATTTTTTGCTACCACAAAAAGAATCGCTACAAACATTTTTGGACATATGGGTCCTTTTCCTCCTTTATGATTTCCTTGGAATACAGACCCAGGAATGGCACTGTTGAGTCAAAGGATATGTACAATTTTACAGCCTTTTGGGCATAGTTCCAGATTGGTCTCAAGAATGATTGGATTATTCTACAACCCCACCAACAATGTATTAATATCCCAATTTTCCCATTTCTCCTCTAAAATTTATCATTACTTTTTCTTATCATCTTAGTCAATCTGAGAGGTATAAGGTAGTACCTCAGACTTGCTTTAATTTTGCATTTCTCTAATCAATAGTGATTTAGAGCATTTTTTCACATAACTATAGATTGCTTTAATTTTGTTATGTGAAAATTGTCTGTTCATATCCTTAGACCATTTGTCAATTGGGGAATTACATGCATTCATATAAATTTGACACATTTCTTTATGTATTTTATAAATGAGATCTTTATCAGAAACACTGCCTGTAAAGATTTTTTCCCAGCTTTGTACTTCCATTTTAATCTAGTTTCTCTTGGTTTTGTTTGTGCAGAAACTTTAATATAATCAAATGTATTTAATTTAAATTTAATTAATTAATTTAATATAATGTAATCAAAGTTGTCAATTTTGCCTTTCATAATGTTCTCTAGTTCTTTTTTGGTAATAAATTCCTCCCTTCTCCAAAGATCTGATAGGTAAATTATCCCTTGTTCTCCTAATTTATTTATAGTATCATCCTTTATGCCCAAATCATATATCCCTTTTGACTTTATTTTGTTATGGGTTGTGAGATACCAAGTTTCTGACATATTTTCCAGTTTTTCCATCATTTTTTTTACTGAGACAATTGGGGTTAAGTGACTTGCCCAGGGTCACACAGCCAGGAAAGTGTTAAGTGTCTGAGACCAAACTTGAACTCAGTCAGCCCTGACTTCAGGGCTGGTGCTCTATCCACTGTGCTACCTAGCTGCTTCTCCATCAATTTTTATCAAGTAGTGAGTTCTTATTCCAGAAGCTAGAATTTGGGGATTTATCAAATACTAGATTACTATAGGACTTGATTATTGTGTCATGTGTATCTAATCTATTAACTGATCCACCACTCTATTTCTTAGCCAGTATCAAATAGTTTTGATGACAGCTGTTTTATAATATAATTTTAGAGTTGGTACTGCTAAGCTACCCTCCTATGTATTTTTTTCTCTTAATTCCCATGATATTCTTGACCTTTTTTTCTTCCATATGAATTTTGTTATTATTTTTTCTAGTTCTACAAAATAATTTTTTTAGCAGTTTTGAGTGGCATGGAACTGAACAAGTAGACCAACTTAGGCAGAATTTTCATTTTTATGATATTAGCTCGACCTACCCATGAGCAACTGTTATTTTCCCAATTGTTTAGATCTGACTTTATTTGTGTGAGAAATGTTTTGTAATTGTGTTCATGTAGTTCCTGGTTTTCTTTTGACAAGTAGTAGCCCAAGTATTTTATTTTGTCTATGGTAATTTTAAATGGGATTTCTCTTTCTATCTTTTGTTGATGGACTTTGCATTAACATAGAGAAATACTGATGATTTGTGTGGGTTTAGTTTATATCCTACAACTTTGTTAAAGCTGTTAATTGTTTCCAGCAGGTTTTTGAATAATTTTTTAGAATTCTCTAAATATATCATTATATCATCGGCAAAGAGTGATGGTTTTATTTCCTCATTGCCTGCTCAAATTTCTTGAATTTTTTTCTTTTCTTATTGCTAAAACAAACACTTCTAAACAATTTTGAAGAACAGTGAGGATAATGGGCATGTTTGTTTTGCCCCTGACCTTATTCAGAATGCGTCCATCTTCTCTCCATTACAAATCATGATTGCTGTTGGTTTTAGATAGATATCGCTTATTATTTTAAGGAAAGTTCCCTTTTCATCCCTATGCTCTTTTATGTTTTTAATAGGAATGGGTGCTGTATTTTGTTAAAAACTTTTTCTGCATCTATGGAGATTATCATATAATATCTATTGTTTTTTTTTTGATTGATGTGGTCAATTATGGCAATTGTTTTCTTGATATTGAACCAGCCCTGCATTCCTGGTATAAATCCCATTTGGTCATAGTATATTATCCTGCTAATTGGTTGCTGTAACAACTTCTTTACTAATATTTTCTTTAAAATTTTTTGCATTGATATTTTCTTTCTCTGTTTTGGCTTTTCTTGGTTAAGGTATCAGTATCATAGTTGTATCATAGAAAGAATTTGACAGTACTTCTTTACCTATTTTTCTAAATAGTTTACATAGTGTTGGAATTAATTATTCTTTAAATGTTTGGTAGATTTCACTTGTGAATCTATCTGGCCCTGGAGATTTTTTTCTTGTGAATATCACTGGGGGTTTGTTAAATTACTTTTTTTTTCTAAAATGGGACTATTTAAGTAATTTACTTCCTCTTCGGTTAATCTGGGCAATTTATATTTTTGTAAATATTCATACATTTCAGTTAGATTGTCAGACTTACTGCCATACAATTGGGCAACATAACTCCTAATTGTTGCATTGCTTTCTTTATCATTGGTGGTAAGTTCATTCTTTTCATTTTTGTTGCTGGTTGTTTTTTTTTTTTTTTCTTCCCTTTTTCTAATCAAATTAACCAAAGATTTATCTATTTTTTAAAATAAAAACAACTCTTAGTTTTGTTCAGTAGTATAATAGTTTTCTTACTTTCAATTTTACAAATTTTTTGAGTTTCAGAATTTCTAATTTGGTATTTAATTGGGGATTTTTAATTTGTTCTTTTTCTAGCTTTTTTAGTTGCGTGCCCAATTCATTGATTTCCTCCCTGTCCATTTTATTCATGTAGCTATTTAGAGATATAAAATTTCACCTAAGAACTGCTTTGGCTGTATCTGAATAAATTTTTGTATGTTGTCTTATTATTGTCATTCTCTTGGAAGAAATTATGGATTGTTTCTGTGATTTGTTGTTTGACTCACTAACTTTTTTACAATTACATAGTTTAATTTCCAATTGCTTTTTAATCTATCTTTCCTTGTCTCTTTATTGAATATAATTTTTATTTCATTGTGGTCTCAAAAGAAAGCATTTGCCTGCCAAGGAAAAGTCAGAAACTATATGAACTAAATTACAAAACACTTCCCACACAAATAATATCAGACCTAATCAATTGGAAAAATATTAAGTGCTCATGGGTAGGCGGAGCAAACATAATAAAAATGACAATACTACCCAAACTAATCTACTTATTTAGTGCCATACCAATCAAACTCCCAAGAAATTATTTTACAGATCTAGAAAAAATAGTGGCAAAGTTCATTTGGAAGAACAAAAGGTCAAGGATTTCAAGGGGATTAATGAAAAAAAAAAGGCAGATGAAGGTGGCCTTGCTGTACCAGATCTAAAACTATATTATAAAGCAGCGGTCATCAAAACCGTTTGGTACTGGCTAAGAAATAGAGCAGTTCATCAGTGGCACAGGGTAGGATATCAGGACAATCTAGGCAATAACCTTAACAATCTAGTATTCGATAAACCCAAAGACCCCAGTTTTTGGGATAAATATTCACTATTCGGCAAAAACTGCTGGAAAAATTGGAAACTAGTGTGGAAGAAATTAGTGCTTGACCCATACCTAACACCACATATCAAGATAAAATCTAAATGGGTTCATGATCTAGATATAAAGAGGGACTTTGTAAGCAAGTTAGAGGAACTTAATATAGTTTATCTCTCAGACCTGTGGAGATGGAATAAATTTATGTCCAAAGAAGACCTGGAACTCCTAATTGAACACCAGATGGATAATTTTGATTATATTAAGTTAAAAGTTTTCTGTACAAATAAAACTAATGCAGACAAGATTAGGAGGGAAGCATCAAATTGGGAAATCATCTTTACATTTAATGTTTCTGATAAAGGCCTCATTTCTAAAATATATAGAGAATTGTCTCATATATATAAGAATTCAAGCCACTCTTCAATAGATAAGTGGTCAAGGGATATGAACAGACAATTTTCAGATGATGAAATTAAAACCATCTCTAGTCATATGAAAAGTTGCTCCAAATCACTATTGATCAGAGAAATGCAAATTAAGACAACTCTGAGGTACCACTACACACCTGTCAGATTGGCTAAAATGACAGGAAAAGATAACGATGAATGTTGGAGGGGATGTGGGAAAACTGGGACACTAATACATTGCTGGTGGAACTGTGAATGGATCCAACCATTCTGGAGAGCAATTTGGAGCTATGCTCAAAAAGTTGTCAAACTGTGCATACCCTTTGACCCAGCAGTGTTTCTACTGGGCCTATATCCAAATGAGATCTTAGAGGAGGGAAAGGGACACACATGTGCAAGAATGTTTGTGGCAGCCCTTTTTGTAGTGGCTAGAAACTGGAAACTGAAGGGATGCCCATCAATTGGAGAGTGGCTGAATAAATTATGGTATATGAATGTTATGGAATATTATTTCTCTGTAAGAAACGACCAGCAGGACGATTTCAGAGAGGCCTGGAGGGACTTGCATGAACTGATGCTGAGTGAAACAAGCAGAACCAGGAGATCATCATACACAGCAACAACAGTATTACATGATGATCAATTCTGATGGACATGGCTCTCTGCAACAAAGAATTGTCCCAAACCAGTTCCAATTGTTCACTGAAGAAAACCATATATACCCAGAGAGAGGGACATGAAATATGGACCACAACGTAACATTTTCATGATCTCTATTGACATTTGCTTGCATTGTGTTGCCTTTCTCTGATTCTTTTTTTTCTTGTAGATAGGATTTTTCTTGCATAACTTCTCAAGAATTTCAACATTATTAACATGTAGTGGACTTCTTGCCATCTAGGGGAGGGGAGGGGACTGGGGGTAAAATTTGTAATGGAAAGTTTTGTAAAGATCAATGTTGGGGAACTACCCATACATATGTTATACAAATAAAAAGCTTTAATTAAAAAAAAAGAAAGCATTTGCTATTTTTGCCTTTCTGTGTTTGATTGATAGGTTTTTATGTGTCCTGCTGAGAAAAAAAGACATATTCCTTTCTGTTCCTATTCAATTTTTTCCCCAGAGATCTATCATATCTAAGTTTTCTATGATTCTATTAACCTCTATAGTTTCTTGTTTATTTTATGATTAGATCTGTATGATTCAGAGAGGGGAAGGTTAAGGTCTCCCACTAGTACAATTTTGCTTTCTATTTCTTCTTGAAACTGGCTTAAAATCTTTCTAGGAATTTGGTTGCTCTATTACTTGGTGTATATACATTTAGTATTGTTACTACTTCATTGTTTATGGTACCTTTTATCAAGATGTACTTTCCTTCCTTCTCTTTTTTTAATAAGATCTATTTTTACTTTTTCTTTATCTGAGATCAGAATTGCTCTCCGTATATTTTTTTACTTCAGCTGAAGCATAATAAATTCTGTTCCAGCCTTTTATCTTTATTCTGTATGTGTCTCTCTTTGTAAAATGTGTTTCTTGTAAACAACATATTGTAGGATTCTCTTTTTGTTTTTGTTTTTTTAATTCATTCCCCTATCCACTTCTATTTTATGGGAGAATTCATCCCATTCACATTCAGTTATGAGTACCAGCTTTGTATTTCCTTTCATCCTATTTTCTCCTCTATAGATAATTTTGTTTTCTGTTCTCAGTCTGTCCTTAGTCATGGTTTTTTTTTTACCCACTTCACCCACTACCTTCTACTTCTCTTATTTGCTTTTTAAAGTTTTTTTTTTATTTATTTTTTATTTTTTTATGAGCACTTCCAAGAAACCTGTTTTGGCTTGAGACCAGTTCATATAACTCTTTGAGATTTCTTCTATGTCCTCATCTGAGTTAGTCTTTTGATTTGCCCTATAGTATTTTTCTATGGTCAAAGTTCTTTTCTGTTTCTTGCTCATTTTCTTTCATTTTATTTTGGTATTTCTTCTTTTTTTACTTTTATGGTTATACTGTTTCAAACTTCCTGTGCATCTCTGAGCCTTGTCTTTGAGCACAGGAGCCCTTTGTCCTTGCAAGGAAGTAGTTTTGCCTGCTCTTTTCAAGAAACAACCTAGTTTCCCAGAGTTTGCCTTCTGAGCTTGGACTGGAAGCTGCCCCACTGATTTGCTCCTCTCTTGAGTCAAGACTGAAAGTCTTAATTGCTGATCTGTAGTGATTACAACCATTTTATAGGCTTTTCCAGAGTCTATCTGATTTGGGCTGAACATCCTTTTCACCCCAGTAAGGGTGACCTTTTTAAAGTTTTTTTCCATTCTATTTGGAGTTGGAGAGTGGTTTCATTCTGTCAGAGCCTTGGTTTCCTTGTGTTTTCAAGGGAAACTGGGAGAATTCAAGAGCTTCCTAGCTTTATTACACCATCTTAGCTCCACCCTCAGAAGTGTACAAGCATTCATTAATCACTTAATATGTGGATTCAAAAAGAAGGAAAAATAATCTCTATTGTCACAAAATTTATACTCCAAAGGAGGAAGACTACAAAAAAAAATGATCTGAAAAATGGGGTGGAAGAAGGGGAGAATAGAAATACTGCTTTGGAGTTATGAAGTCTAGAGAAATTCATAAACAGGAATATGAGGAGAATGAAGGCAGGCTAATTTGAAAGGATAGTGCAATTTGTAGAGGCATATTTTAGGGTAAAGAGGCCACAGAAATTTTATGGTATTGCAGAGTAAGGACACATCAGACTCTCAGAGAAGTTTCAGGATGAGACATGAGTAAAAGGGCATGTTTTCTATTTTATTATATTATTATTATTAAAGCTTTTTATTTTCAAAACATATGTACAGATAATTTTTCAACTTTGAACCTTGCGTAGCCTTGTGTTCCAAATTTTAAGGAGCATGTTTTTGAAGTCCAAAGAAAGTCAAGAGCAGTATAATGCCCCTCAGCACAAAATGGAGACTACAGAAGGAATTTATAAATGGAAGAAGGGTACAGAGCTTTGTGGAGAAATATACCACATTGAGAAGTTCATGAGAATGGCAGTATTTTCCAGATTGAGATCTTAGTCTTGGTGAAAGGATGAAAAGATGCATCATAAATAGAGAGGATGATGTTTTGAAATCTAAAAAAAAAATAAAAAAAGGAAGGCAAAAATTGGAGCTATTGTTCTCCTTGGAACTACAACAGTTCTTATTGCAAGATGAAGAGCTTTTATCTGTTTTTTTACTTATTTCTCTCAGCCTTACTTTCTAGATTTGGACTTTTGTTAGGACCAAGTTCTGTGTATTTTTAGAAGGAATGTCTTGGTCTTATATGACCTATATTATTTGAATTGATTCAAAGATCACAGGACATCTCAGGCAAGAAAGATTCAGTGGGACTTTTGCTATTTGTTGCAGGACGTGATCTGATTGCTCCTCTCCTTGGAAGCTCCTTTCTAGATTAGACATCCCAGTTTGGGTCTAAGCAACATAATAGCAGACTTGCCCCTAAATGGATCTTTAGTAGATATTTTCTTGCCCCTGTCAGCTAGTTGGACGGCTCTGTAAGTTCAGAGTAACATAGCTCCTGGCCTACCCTTTATTTGATACTAGATAGTGTAACAAAAATGCTAGTTTATCCCTGCTCCAAGTCAGGGGACTGAGTTCAAAATCCCTATGTGGGATTTAAGTGATAATATTGCTGGCCTACTCCTGATCAGAATTCAGAGGTTCAGAACCAGTGATCCTGGCTCAGTCCTTCTCTAGGATTGGAGAGAGAGTCCAAGCTATCCCTGCTCCATAGCTCTTACCCTAGATACTTGCTTATGAATTGAATTTGTCATCTTGGGCTGGAAAAATGACCCACTGTTATTTCTCCATAGATTTCTCAGTTTCTGCTGCGTCACAGGATCTTCTTTGATCTTTATTGGTGTAGTTGTGAAGAAATCTGGGCTGGGCTGCTTCCTCCCACTTTTCTACCTTAACATACACATCTCTAGCTATAAAGAACAGCCCAAACATCTTCTAGTTCAAATTTGACTCAGAAGGGTGAAGATTTAAAACCAAAAAACATTTTCTTCTCCATGAATTATTCTTCTCACCCAAGCTACTTTGGGACTGATTAGTACATCAGTGCATTAAGAATTTGCTAAAGAACACTCATGCAATTTATTTAGAATTTGATATCTGTTAGGAGATAAAGAAATCACTTCTCCAGAAATAATGTTGAGTCAGGGCTACTCCTCTAAAGAGAGTGGGACTGGCTTGTCATTAAGATTGTGACTGTTAGGTGTCAAGTACCATTTAGAGATAGTTTTTTATTGGTTGGTGAAAAAATTACTGCCACAAGCCTTTACTTCTTAACAACTATAAACTTTAAAAAGCTGACTCATTCCCCTTTCTTTCTCTCTGTCTTCTAATGCTGAGTATGTTTCATCTCTGGCTTTCTTCTCCCCATTCATTCCTTTGTTCATTTATTCAATAAGCATTTGTTGTTTATCTACTGTATTATATACCTAGGCAGGGGAGAAATATTGTGTTACAGGGCTAGATAACTGGTAGATAGGCTACTGGAAACAAGTACTGCTGGGGATCTGATATGTCTCCAGGGCCCCAGGAACCATGATTTACATATATATCATGGCTACAAAGGAAATAGAGTCAACATAGTCCAATTATATCAGCTTTAGGGAAACTTCCTAAAAATCATTAAATTGTAAATATTTCACTTAGCTCTTGAATTTCCTTATAATTCTCCTCATATCTCCTATAACCCTACCTATCCTACATCTATTTCCTTCAGCTTCTCATCTCACCTGGCTCAGAATGTATATGCAAGTTCATGTGCACACATACAGATACACCCCAGAGTCAAAGTTAGTCAGGTTCCTCCAGATTCAGTCTCATTTAAAAAACAATTAACCAACAAATCAGCACCAATAATATCTCATGTTACAACAAAAGAAGTTGAGGCAGAGAAAAGTGATTGCATTATTTTTTGGAGGAGGAGGTAGGATTCCTTTGTCTAATTAATTCTTTTCTGACTTTATGGAATCATAGATTTGTAGTTTAAAAGATTGAGTTCAACCCACTTGCTTTATAGATAAGGGCAACTGTTGCTTCTTTTTTGGCTACATGATATAGTGGCTATGCAATAATGAATGAATGAGTAAATAAATAAACACAAGAATGAATGAGGAAAAGAAGCATCTCCAGGAAGAAAGCATCTGGATTAGGAGATAGAGGCTCAGAGAGAATAAATGTCTTATCCTAGGACAAAAGTATTAGATAGAATTTGAACTGGTCTTAATACAAGGACTAGCATTCAATTCACTCTGCCACCTAACTACCTTGTTTTTTTGTGACTTTAATATCTAAACCAATACCTGCAGGTTGGTTGACTCAGATTGCCCTAACTATTTGTGCCCTCTTCTTTCAGGGATTAACTAAGAAGTAGTTATTCTTTCTTTGGTCTGGCATCTCAGGGTGCTATGTTTTATTTTAAACTAAATGTATAATTAATCCTAATTGGAATTTGAAATTGTTTTACAAAAGCCACAATAATGTCATGCAGTCTCATTTAGCTCATAGGAATGCTCAGTAGAAAGCCCTACATTACAATGGGAACATAATATTCTTAAAGCATTCTTCTCTTGAAGACAACGGAATTGTTCAGAGAAAAATCAGGAGAAATTGTCTCTATCAAGTGGCACAAAGCTATTTAGATAGAAATACTTTGTCAAGCCAGCTTAGAGCTTAGTTATTCTTTTCTGAGAATTTTTCTGTGCTTTGAGCATTTCTTTTTCCCCCCTTCCTCCAACCCGATTTTTGTATTAAAAAAAAAATCAATATTTTCTAGAAGAAAAGAGAAGAGAGCCTTTAGAGAACTCTACCTCCTTGTTTGCTGCAAAAACATTAATAAATGTCACAAGCAAAGTTGGGTACCAGGGGAAACTGGATGACCTCATGAATATATTTTCTAAAGAGCTTAAAATGTCCATGTTGTATATTATTTGTCCCTTAAAGAGTCTAAGAGTTATTGATCTCTTCGACTGCTGCAAAAGCAATTTAATTGAACCAAAAGCTCTAAGTATGTATGTGTGGACAGACCAGTGCCCATCCAATGTGACTTTCAGCTGCCTCTTTGTTCAAGATGGATAAAAGTGAACTTTTGGTATTTAATGAAAGGATGCTCTATGCTAGTATGGATAACACCCCAGTCTATCAATAAAAAATAAAAAGAAAATAGTATCACTTTCACTTTAAAAAAATGACATTATTTTATAGACCCATTAAGATCCTGTGTCTGGTAAAAATTGACTTAAAAAAAAAAAAAGCATTGATAATCATTGCAGGCCTGCCCTGTGGTATTCTAAAGGGACAATTATCTGGCAGAAGCAGTCACTGCTGACAGGCTAGCCTTTGGGTGGGTCCTTTGTTTAAAAACTTAGTAATATGTCTTGAGCAATGATTATAAGAGTTCATCTGTATTCATTGTATTTATGTGTGTGTATATATATATATATATACACATATATATGACATATAAATAAGTAATATGGAAATATACATATGCATAGATATATACACATGTTCTTTACTCCAAAAGAAAGAAAGCTCCATGAGAAATGAGATTATTTCATATTTGCTCTTTTTCTTCCCAGAGCCAGTGTCTAGCATATGTTAAACACTTAAATCAGTGTTGTTAATAAATGATTATAGATTGATTGATTTTATGGAAAGATACAATCTTAATGTTGGGTCTTAGGTCTTCCTAAATCATATCAGTTTTCCCATAGAAGTGACTGTATCTCCAAATCAGTCCAAGGGATTTTTCCCTTGGACACTTGACCTTAATGTTGTCTGAATCTTTTTGTCTTCTTGAGATCAAAGATCTGCAGCCCCAGGCTATGGTGATGGAAAGAAAGAAACAAGCATTTGTTAAGCACCAATTTTGTGCTAGGTGCAATGCTCTTAGATATATTTCATTTTATCTTCACATCAACTCTGGTGAAGTAGATGCTATCATTATTATTGAGGAAACTGAGACAGACAGATCATATGCCCAGGGTCACATAGCTAGTAAGTGTCTAAGATTGGATCTGAATTTAAGACTTCCTTACTCCACACCCAGCAGTCTTATTCTCTGCAACACCCTGCTGCCTCTAGGTAAAAAAGGAAACAAGATAAAAGACCTAAATGTACCACTTGAAGAAAATGAGATGATGATAACAGGTAAGAGTGAGAAGAGTATACTATTTAATTTTTTTTCTTTGCACTTGGAAAGCTAAAACAAAAATATAGTATCAACTGGATATTATTATATTAATATAAATTGGAATTTTCAGATCAGTGATGAAGTAAAATGGCATCTACCCATTCTCAATGAGTTCAAGTCACCAGGTCCCTGTCAAATGATAACCTAAGGAACTGAATGAACTGGTAGATTAATTGCTGAATGGCTGTCAATGACTTTTGAAAGACTTAAGAGAATAGTGCTTAAAATTTGCAGGAAAGAAAACTTAGGATTTGTGAAAAGGAAACTGTCCTAATGATGAGAATAGTTCAAAAGTGGACTGAGTTACCCAAGGGTCTAAAGGTAGCTCCAGTCATCTACATTCATCCATCAGAGGCTGCATGACTACTTGTCAAGGAGATTGTAATTTTTTGGTAGTCGGCAGATATACTAGATAGCTCCTGATTCTGTATCCATCTCTCAAATCTGATTCCATGAATGTGCAGAGTGATCCATATTCCTATAAGAACCTTTAGCTTATTCCATCCTCTATTCTTGAATTCATTTAATTGAAAGGGCTATGAAATTTTGGAAACCTTTTCAAAAAAGACCTATGATTCAGGACTTCTAGTCATCAGAATATGGCACAAAGAATTGTCTTTTAATGATCAAATCAATGGATTTTCTCATCTTCATCCTTCTTGACCCTATTGCAGCATTTAACCATTGACCACCTTCTCTTCCTGGATACTCTCTTCTATTTTGGATTTTGTGACATAGGTAGGTCTCTTTTGGTTTCCCTCCTACCTTTCTGACTTTTCAGACTTTTCTGGATTTTTATCTGTCATGGCAACTAACTACTGGTGTCCCCAAAGTTTGCCTTGGTATTTCTTTCTTTTTTTTCTCTCTGTATTCTTTTATAATTTTATAAATACTTACTTATTGAATGATTTTTCTGATCTTTGACTTCAATGAATTAGAAACCTGACAACTGATTAGAGTCTTCTCTCTGAGATTATCTCCAATTTATCTTGTACATATTGTTTTTATAACATAGTTGTTTTCACATTGCCTCCTCTATTAGGCAATGAGCTCCTAGGGGATAGAGATTATCATTTACTTTTCTTTGTATCCCTTAGCATAGTATCTGGCACAAAGTAATTGCTTAATAAATGCTTACTGTCTTGACTTGATTGATTTGCATTTGGAAAACTGCCCCATATTCATTTGAAATCTAGTAGATCATGTGGTCAAATTAAATAGTGACCATTTATAGGGTCAGAATACATTCAAATAAAATGTATAATTCTAGGCTGAAATTCTGATTTCTAATACACACATGTTTATTCTCAATTTCCCTCTCTCTCTCTCTCCCTCCCTCCCTCCCTTCCTCTCTCCCTCCCTCCTTTTCTCTCTCTCTGTCTCTCTCTCTCTCTCTCTGTCTCTATCTCTGTCTCTGTCTCTCTCTCTCTGTCTCTCTCTCTCTCTCTCTCTCTCTCTCTCTCTCTCTCTCTCTCTCCCTCTCTTCCTCTCTCCCTCTCTCTCTCTCTCTCTCTCTCCCCCCCCTCTCCCCACCTCTTAGTCTTTGTTCCATTTGACTCCTGTGGTTTATATCCAGACAGAGAGGACTCCTTGACCCAAGCTGGTGCTCTTAGAATGTGGTGTCTCATGAGTCACAGAAAAGCAAAAATGCAGACCTGATAGAGAAAGCAGACAGATTTTTTTTTAAATTGCTTGTCTGAATCAGATCTGTAGTCCATGTGGTCTAATATGTGTCAGATGATAGCACCAAGATTGATAGAATGTCATGGCTAGCCTGTCTGACATCAACTTCAGAAAGTTAAGTACATTCTCTAAAACATCCTATTTTCCCTTGATAGATCCATTATGAATCTATTATTTATGAAATAATCTAAATCTGTTTTGAACCTATATACATATTTAATCCCTACCACTTAATGGAATAAAAAGTCCCATAACTTTGCTACCAGCTGTGTAAAATAGCACTTCCTTTTATTAATACTGAATTTATCTCTTCATATGGCCCCCAATTCTAGAACACGGTCTCAGTTTTGATAAGCATGCCTATATTGTTCTTATTCCTTTTCTTTATGATTTAATAAATTTCAAGTTTATCTTTTTTTTAGCTCTTTCCATACCTCTCCTCCCATTTCTGCCCAGATTAAAGAGCCATCCTCTTTTTTAAAAAAACTCTATATTAAGGAACACTTAGACCCATAGTCAAGAGATCTATGTCCAAATCTTGGCTTTTACATACCTAACCTTGAGATGATGCATAAGTCCTTTGACCTTCCTAAGACCAGTTTTCTCATTTGACAAATGTGAATATTACTCAGCTTTTCCCTTGTTGCAAGGCATATCCTTTAACTTTTGATATGAATTAGAAATATAAATATTAGTTTTTACTCATATGAAGCTACCACCTCTCCCTATTTCCTGAGTAATTCTAGTCACTTGTCTTAAGGTCTTCCTGGCTTTTCACAATCAGAATTACATAGTATTCCTGTAATATCTTATAGGCAATAGAATGTTAGACTTGAAACCCACAAGTTCTAGCTTCAAATTCCACTTCTGACTCTCAGGAACTGTGTGATTGTATACAAGTTAATTATCCTCTTGGAGTTTCCATTTCTTCATCTATAAAATGGGAATGGTGCTATCTGTAGTCTCTTCTCCACAGTGTTGTTGTTAAGATTCAAATGAAATAATATAAAGCCTCTTTTATAAACTTTAAAAGTATGATATAAATAGTGGCTATTATTTTCATAAAAGATCAAGAAAACATTTCTTGTTGTGTTTGTCACCTTCTACTAGATAATGTTCGGAATTTTGTTGACTGATAAATTCAGGATTGCAATTCCTAGTTAGAAAAAAAAAACATGTGACAAATTCAAAATAGCCATAATCTGGGGCAAAAAGTAGATTTATATAGGGGAATCAACAAAATTAATGGATACAATAGATACCAGTAATGGCAATTATGTCATAGAATGGGAGAGCATATGAAAGACAAGTTCCCTAGGGGAATTAACCAGGATGGAGGAAATACTTCATGAGGTGGGAATAATCCATTGACTGGCAGGTTAGATCAATAGAGGAGTTTAGCAGATTAACCCTAGTTAGCTATAGTAAAGAGAAAGACACCATTAGAAACAAAGAATCTATGAGGGGATGTGAGAGAGTAATCTCATAGTTACAAAAACTAACAAATTAACAAACATCTTCATCATAAGCAGATCTTTTTGTAGGAGAAATACAACCTTGGGATTTCTCAGAAAAACTAGGGAAATAAAGGCTGGAACTTAAGGAAGGGAATAAAGGAGTACTGGGAAACTCAAAGGTGGGGATCAAAGAGGAATCAGATGGAATATCTTGGAGACCAGGTCCCAGACCTTTCTAAAAATATGCTAATCAATATCTCAAAAGGTTGTTTAAAGATGCACAAAGGTTTGAGGGATAGACAAAAGTTTCATTTTAACAATCATTCTATACAAACAGAATAGTCTGAAATTGGTTATATCTAATAATAGCTGTTTGAGCTTCTTCCTAACAGGGGAAGACAGTAAATCACATCATTGACCTTGTGGAGCACAACATCACCTACCATGACTTCTTATTGATCAGCCTTATGAGGGCTCCTGGATTCTTCTCTGGCTATTAATGACAGCTCAAAACCCATGATACCATACTTATTACTTAAATTGTTTCATGCAATGTGTGTAGCTCTCACTGACCCACATTGAAACTTACCATTCCTTTGCTATCTATTCATGCTCTATCAATATCATCATTTCACAGTGTTGTCTAATCAGGGCACCTCACTGCTCAGAGTTTAGTGCTGCAGATTTTGCTATGAGCTCCTTTTTCTCCCACATCTCAATCTCCTTCCAGCATGACATCCTATTTTGCCCTTCTGTGCCTTTGCAAAGGCAGACTCTATGACTGGAAGTGTTTCCTCATTTTTACCTCTTAGAATACCTCATTTCCTTTAGTTCAAGAGCCCCCTCCTTATGAAGGATTTTCTGATCTTCCCACTTGCCAGTGTTCCCATCCCTCCAAAAGTATCTTATTTATCTGTTTTGTATGTTTTTTTTTTTGTATGCTTATATATAAAAATATTGTCTGCTTCTTTAGAATGTAAGCTCATTGAGGACAGGGACATTTTCATTCTCTTTTTGTATCTCCAGTATCTAAAACAATCTCTGGCACATAGTAGACACTTAAAATGCTTATTGAAGGGATCTTATTTACAAGAATCTTAAACAATCTATCTTATTGGGACCTCTATTGGGAACATCTATTGGGACCTCCTACTAATACTTATTCTCCAGTATATTCATTTATCTTAACTATTTTCTCCTTCATCATTAAATTTAGGTTTCTCTCCATGAAAAACAAAAGAAAATTCTATTTCTGTGGTGGTTCATTTTAAGAATAGATTTTGTTATAGAATTTTGTCAAAGGCTTTTGAAATTTAATGACATTTACTGATGCTACCTTGTCCAAATGTTAATGTATTCTGCCCTAAACTTAGTAATAGTTATAACTGTAGTCAGACATGATCTCACTTTGTAGATATAATATTTCTTCTATAAAGATGTTTGCTTGACTCATTTTTAATGTTTGATTGTTTTGTTTTGTTTTGTTTTTGTTGAGACTGGCTCAAATCAAGCCAGATACCCACTCCTACCACCAATTTCCCAGAAAATCTAATTAAAATTAGACAATTAATTAAAATTAACAGAAGAGAGCTTCTAGTCTTTTAAAATAGTTTTATTGATGCTAATTCAAGTTAGACTAAATTAATGAAAATTAAGTAAAAGAAGCTTTTCATCTTTTAAAAATCTTTTAAAAAGTTTTATTAATATTAGTTCAAATTAGACTAACTTAAAGGAAACTTAAGTAAAGGTAACTTCTAATCTTTTTAAAGTCTTGTAAAACAGTTTTGTCAATTCTTTTTGGAGGAGCTGGGTCTTTCTAATTTGTACAATCTGGAGATTCATTGCTCACTCAGAGGCTGAATCCCCTGCTGATCATTTCTGATCCGGGCTTAATTGCCCTTCCTTAAGCAGTCTGGTGACTTCCCATCCTAAGGGTTCCTTATATTAGTTCTGGGCTTAGTGTAGAAACCTGAGTGACTTACCTTACTCCTGCTGAGAACTCAGAGATCCTCCAGCCTCAGGCTTCCCTGTAGCAGAGATTTCAGGCACAAATCACCATGCCATTGGTTATCTCATTACTCAATAATCCCATTTCTTATTATAGTTCCCAAAAACTTGCCTAGCATGAAAGTGAAATTCAGCAGATAGTTTCCAGAAGGGTCCCCCTGAACATATATCACATTGTTAACTCAATGTACTGGAAGTTTCTGGGTCTCCTTGAGGCAGGCAGGAAAAAGGCTCTAATAGAGATCAGTTTAACTCCATGGTCCCACCTTCTGGGGAAGCTGTTCAGTCTGAAATCCAAGTTATATCAACCCCCTGAGACCTACTCTCTATAGAGATCTTGAGAAGTCTCGTCATGCCAGGTCCTGTCAAAAATCCCAGTCATGTCCCTGAGTTTAAATTTTCGCTATAAAATCTGCCACACACTATCTCTGCTAACTCCACGATGCTTCCTGATCCCACTTCTCCTTACAGTTAACTAACTTTTTTGGGATGCTAAATCCTTTTCCAGCTAATAACATGCCCCAACCTCATAGGGTACTCCCTTTCTACAGGATAATTGTTTTTATTATTATTATTATTAAAGCTTTTTATTTGTATAACATATGTATGGGTAGTCCCCCAGCATTGATCTTTAGAAAGCTTTTCATTACAAATTTTACCCCCACTCTCCTCCCCTCCCCTAGATGGCCACTACATGTTAATAATGTTGAAATACTTGACAAGTTGTGCAAGAAAAATCCTATCTACAAGAAAAAAAAAAGAAAATCAGAGAAAGGAAACACAATGCAAGCAAACCTCAATAGAGAGCATGAAAATGTTATGTTGTGGTCCATATTTCATATCCCTCTCTCTGGGTGTATATGGTCTTCTTCAATTGGAACTGGTTTGAGACAATTCTTTGTTGCACAGAGCCATGTCCATCAGGATTGATCATCATGTAATATTGTTGTTGCTGTGTATAATGATCTCCTGGTTCTGCTCGTTTCACTCAGCATCAGTTCATGTAAGTCTCTCCAGGCCTCTCTGAAATCATCCTGCTTGTCGTTTCTTACAAAACAATAATATTCCATAACATTCATATACCATAATTTATTCAGCCACTCTCCAATTGATGGGCATCCATTCAGTTTCCAGTTTCTAGCCACCACAAAAAGGACTGCCACAAACATTCTTGCACATGTGGGTGCCTTTCCCTCCTCTAAGATCTCTTTGGGATATAGGCCCAATAGAAACACTGCTGGGTCAAAGGGTATGCACAATTTGATAACTTTTTGAGTGTAACTCCAAATTACTCTCCAGAATGGTTGGATCCAGTCACACTTCCACCAACAATGTATTAGTGTCCCAGCTTTCCCACATCCCCTCCAACATTCATCATTATCTTTTCCTGTCATTTTAGCCAATCTGACAGGTGTGTAGTGGTACCTCAAGGTTGTCTTAATTTGCATTTCTCTGATCAATAGTGATTTGGAGCAACTTTTCATATGACTAGAGATGGTTTTAATTTCATCATCTGAAAATTATCTGTTCATATCCCTTGACCACTTATCTATTGAAGAGTGGCTTGAATTCTTATATATATGAGACAATTCTCTATATATTTTAGAAATGAGGCCTTTATCAGAAGCATTAAATGTAAAGATGATTTCCCAATTTGATGCTTCCCTCCTAATCTTGTCTGCATTAGTTTTATTTGTACAGAAACTTTTTAACTTAATATAATCAAAATTATCCATCTGGTGTTCAATTAAGAGTTCCAGATCTTCTTTGGAAATAAATTTATTCCACCTTCACAGGTCTGAAAGGTAAACTATACTACGTAATTTGCTTACAATATCACTCTTTATATCTAGATCATGAACCCATTTAGATCTTATCTTGGTATGTGGTGTTAGGTGTGGATCAAGCCCTAATTTCTTCCACACTAGTTTCAAATTTTCCCAGCAGTTTTTGCCGAATAGTGAGTACTTATCCCAAAAGCTGGGGTCTTTGGGTTCATCAAACACTAAATTATTAAAGTTATTGCCTAGATTGTCCTGATAACCTATCCTATGCCACTGATCGACTGCTCTATTTCTTGGCAGTACCAAATGGTTTTGATGACTGCTGCTTTATAATATAGTTTTACATCTGGTACACCAAGGCCAGCTTCATCTGCCTTTTTTTTCATTAATCCCCTTGAAATCCTTGACCTTTTGTTCTTCCAAATGAACTTTGCTACTATTTTTTCTAGATCTGTAAAATAATTTCTTTGGAGTTTGATTGGTATGGCACTAAATAAGTAGATTAGTTTGGGTAGTATTGTCATTTTTATTATATTCGCTCTGCCTACCCAAGAGCACTTAATGTTTTTCTAATTGATTAGGTCTGATTTTATTTGTGTGGAAAGTGTTTTGTAGTTTAGTTTGTATAGTCTCTTACTTTTCCTTGAATGATAGATTCCCAAATATTTTATCCTATCATCTGTTATTTGGAATGGAATTTCTTTTTGTATCTCTTGCTGCTGAACTTTGTTGGTAATATATAAAAATGCTGATGATTTATGTGGATTAATTTTGAATCCTTCAACTTTGCTAAAGTTGTGAATTGTTTCTAGTAGTTTTTTAGTTGAGTCTCTAGGGTTCTCTAAGTATACCATCATGTCATCTGCAAAGAGTGTGTGATAATTTGGTTTCTTCATTACCTACTCTAATTCCTTTTATCTCTTTTTCTTCTCTTATTGCCAAAGCTAACATTTCTAATACAATATTAAATAGTAATGGTGACAATGGGCAGCCTTGTTTCACTCCTGGTCTCATTGGGAATGGTTCTAGTTTGTCTCCATTACATATGATGCTTGCTGAAG
>JAJPUD010008525.1:51931-87837 GCA_023553655.1 Myrmecobius fasciatus | reverse complement strand
GTCCTCCTCGCCCCCACGAATTACTAAAGTCCCGGTGGACGGGACAATAGTCCTGAAATTTAGCCACAATATTCCTTGGGGTTTTAATTTTGGGGTCTCTTTCAGGAGGTGATTGGTGAATTCTTTCGATGGTGATTTTGCCTTCTGATTCTAAAACATCAGGGCAGTTTTCTTTTATGATTTCCTGGAAGATAGTGTCTAGGTTCTTTTTTTCATCATGGCTTTCAGGAAGTCCAATAATCCTTAGATTGTCTCTCCTAGATCTATTTTCCAGGTCAGTTGTTTTTCCTAGGAGATATTTCATATTTTCTTCTATTTTTTCATTTTTTTGTTTTTGTTTGACTGATTCCTGAAGTCTTATTGAGTCATTCACTTCCACTTGTTCAATTCTTATTTTTAATGTATTATTTTCTCCAGTTACCTTTTTTAGCTCACTTTGTAACTAGCCAATTGAATTTTTTTTGTTCATTGCAGTCTTTTTCCATTTCACCAATTTTGTTTTTCAGTGAATTGGTGTCTTTTTCATATTTCTTTTGTAGAGCATTATATGCTTTTTCCATTCCTTCTTGCAATGATCTCACTTCATTTCCCCACTTTTCTTCTAACTCTCTTTTGAGATTCTTTATGCAATCTTCCAGGAAAGCCTTGTGAAATGGAGACCAGCTCATGTCTCCCTTTGTGGCTTCCTCTGGAGTTACTTTACCTTTATGAACCTCAGGATCTGGGGTCCGTTCTTCTCTCTCTCCATAAAAGCTGTCTATGGTGAGAGTTCTTTTCTGTTTTTTATTCATTTTTTTAAAGCTTGAGGTCTGTATAAAGCAGAGGAGCAGCAGCTGCTTTAATTTGCCCTGGGGCAATTCAGCTAATTGACATCCAATGCTGGGCCTCTGGGCTATGTCCCAAGTTTGCAGTGGGTTACAATCTACCTTTTACAAAAGGCAGATCTGCCAAAGCACTTGCCTGCAATGAGGGCAGAGTGTCCCAAGAGCCTCAGATAGACTTCCCAGGTGCTTAGAACCTGCCAAACTAAGTCCAGCCTGGCTTCCTGCCCTGTCTCTTGGAGCTGTACCTGAGTTCGGCAAACTGCCCAACCCCCTGCCTGTCTGAGACAGACCTGCTCCGAAGCTCCTCCAAGGTAGCTTCTGCTAGGAATGTGTTGTAGTCCAAATATTTGTGGGTTCTTTCACTTAAAAATCAGTTTAGAGGCTTGGTTTGAGAGAAGGTCAGAGGAGGACACTCTGCCATCTTGGCTCTGCCCCCACAAGTCAAATTACTTTCTTTAAGTACTGAATAATTTAATTTCTTTGATGTCCAAGGGACTCTTAAAAGTCTTCTCTAGTATCACAATTAGAAAGTATAGATTCCATGGCATTCAGTTTTCCTCATAGTCCATCTCTTAACCATGCATTGCTACTGGAAAAAACTATTTCTTTAACCATGAGGATCTTTGTCCCAAAAGTGATGTCTCGGCTTTTTAATATGCTATCCAGATTTGCCATAGCTTTCCTTCCAAGGAGAAAGCATTTTGTAATTTTAAGGCTGCTGTTGCAGTAGTAATCCTTCAACCCAGAATACAAAATCTGTCACTGCTTCTGTTTCTTCTCCCTGGATATGACAAGAAGTAATGGGACTAATTGCCAGTATTTTGGGGCTTGTTTGTTTTTTATGTTAAGCTTGAAGGCAGCTTTTGTACTCTCCTCTTTCAACCTCATCAAAAAGTTTCTTGATTCTTCTACACTTTCTGTGGTACAGGAGTATTATCTGCCTATCTGAGATTGTTGTTACTTCTCCCAGCAGTCTTACTTCTGTCTTTTGAATTGTCTAGTCTGGTATTTCACTTGATGTACTCTGCATGTAAGTCAAATAAATAAGGTGACAATATTCAGCCTTTTCCAATCTTAAATCAATCAGTTGTTCTGTGTTCATTCCTAACTGTTGCTTCTTGACCCAGATTCCTAAGGACACAAGTGAGATGATCTAGTACTCCCATCACTTTGAGGACTTGTCACATTTTGTTGTGATCATAGACTTTAGTGTAGTCAATGAAACAGAAGTAGATGTTTTTTCTGGAACTCCTTTGCTTTTGCCATAATCCTTTGAATGTTGAAAATTTGGTCCCTACTTCCTCTTAATTTAGTAAAAACCCCAATAATAGTAGAGACCCCAGTACTTTTCAAAAAACCCCAGGCCACCAGGCCTTGAGAATGATGTAGTCTCTTAGAAATGTAGTTCTTGTGTGAACGGATCCAACCATTCTGGAGAGCAATTTGGAGCTATGCTCAAAGAGTTATCAAACAGTGCATACCCTTTGACCCAGCAGTGTTTCTACTGGGCCTATATCCCAAAGAGATTTTTAAGGAGGGAAAGGGACCCACATGTGCAAAAATGTTTGTGGCAGCCCTTTTTGTAGTGGCAAGAAACTGGAAATTGAAAAGATGCCCATCAATTGGAGAATGGCTGAATAAATTATGGTATATGAATGTTATGGAATATTATTGTTCTGTAAGAAATGACCAACAGGAGGATTTCAAAGAGGATTGGAGAGACTTGCATGAACTGATGCTGAGTGAAATCAGCAGAACCAGGAGAACATTATACACAGCAACAAGACTATACGATGATCAATTTTGATGGACATGGTTCTCTTCAACAATGATGTGATTCAAACCAGTTGTTCTGCGATGAAGATAGTCATATACATCCAGAGAGAGGCCTGTGGGAACTGAGAGTGAACCACAACATAGCATTTTAACGCTTTCTGTGAATATTTCCATGCATTCTGTTTTCCTTCTTAGGTTGTTTTTTTTCTTCTTCTCTTTCTAGATCTGATGTTTCTTGTGCAGTAAGATAACTGTATAGATATGTATATATGTATTGTACTTGTCATATAATTTATCCTATCTAGCATGTATTAGATTACCTGTCATCTGGGGGGGGGGAGGGGGGAGGGAAAGGAAAAGCTTGGGGAAAAAAAAAGTTTTTTTGCAAAGGTCAATGTTGAAAAGTCACTCATATGTTTTGCAAATAAAAAGCTTTATTAAAAAAAATAAATAAAAAAAAGAAAAAAAAAAGAAATGTAGTTCTTGGAAGGGACATGGAACAGCTTTGGAAAATGTGTATGAAAAAAAGGGATTTGGGCCTGATACCTTTATTCCACTAAGCTGTCCTTCAAGGATGTCTAGTTTGTCATCCAAAAGTCTCCATGGCTTTCTTGCACCTGGATTCAGACAATGAGCACTTATTAGTTTATGAAAGAAGAAAGGAGATCATTGTAAGCCCCCATTACCAGACTTCCCACCTTGTTATGTGGGATTCTAACTCCAATCCCATGATGTCATTTATCTCAACTCTGATTCTACCAGTTTTCCCTATAAATTTACCTGCTTGTTCCCTGTTCTTTGCTGCCTTTCTCTTTTGGAATTTAGAATGTTTTGATTGGTGTTACAATTATAATAAAACTTTGCCTCTTAACTTTAGAAATTATCGAAGCTTCTAAATTCTTTTGGGATAGTCCAGAACCCCAACATATTTGGGGGATCCTCTGAACCCTAACACTCTGCCTCTCCAAAAACTAGCCTGCTCTTCTGTTAATTCTCAGTTCATATATTGCTGAAGCTTAGCTTGAAGAATCTTCATTATTATTATTATTATTATTAATTTTGAATTTAAATACATAAAGCCAAAAACAGAGAAAATTACCATGTATGTAGCACAACATAAAAAGAGGATTCAATATAAAACCATGAATTTTCATTTCACATTCCTTTTCATACTATATACTTTTTTTAAGTGTAATAAATAAAGCACAGTGTTTTCTAAGCTACCCTACCTTTCTGTGCTTCCTTCTATGTTTTATTTTGTTCTCTGCTGTGTACTTCAAAATTTTGGGGGGCACCTAGATGGTGCAGTGGATAGAGCACCAGCCCTGAAGTCAGGAGGACCTGAGTTCAAATGTGACCTCAAACACTTAACACCTCCTAGCTGTGACTCTAGGCAAGTCACTTAACCCCAATTGCCTCAGGAAAAAAAAATTTTTTTCTTCCTCACTTCCCATCTTGCCCTAGGAAAAGCTTCCATTAGACACAAATCCACACACTTGTATATAATATATATAGATGTGTATGTATGCATGTATAAATGATACACACACACACACACACACACACACACACACATACCTTGCTGACATATGAAATGAGTGAGATTGTTTGATAATTTGAATATTTCTTGGTGTTGTTTTTCTTTAGGATTGGGACATAACTGATCTTTTTCAATCCAGTTGCCACTGTTGAGTTTTCCAAATTTGTTGACATGTTGAATGCAGCACTTTAACAGCATCATCTTTTAGGGTTTCAAATAGCTCAGTTGGAGTTTCATCACTTTCACTAACCTTATTGTTAGCAATGTTTCCTAAGGTCCACTTGATTTCATTCTCCAGGATGTCTGACTATAGTCAGTATAACCACACCATTGTGGTTATTGATGATATTAAGATCTTTCTTGTATAGTTCGTTAATTTCTTTTGCTTCTGTTAAGTTCTTACCATTATTGCATTTTATCATGCCTATTTTTGCATGATCTTTTGATAGTTCTAATTTTCTAGAAGAGTTTTCTTGTATGTCCCATTCTATTATTTTCTTCTATTTCTTTGCATTGCTCATTTAAGAGAACCTCATTCCCTGGAATTCTGCATTTAGTTGAATATATCTTTCTCTTTCTCCTTTACTTTTTGCCTTCCTTCTTCCTGCAGCTAGTTGTAAAGCCTTATCAGACAGCCCTTTTGCTTTCTTGCTCTTCTTTTTCTTTGGGATGTATTTGTTGCTGCCTCTTTTGCACAATACTATGAACTTCTGCCCACAGTTCTTCAGACACTCTATCTACCA
Source organism: Myrmecobius fasciatus (assembly GCA_023553655.1). NCBI lineage: Eukaryota > Metazoa > Chordata > Mammalia > Dasyuromorphia > Myrmecobiidae > Myrmecobius > Myrmecobius fasciatus. Next base: position 82,954 of record JAJPUD010008525.1, on the reverse strand, counting down.
GATCTAATTCCTTAAATCTATTATTCACTTCTTCTTCACATTCATAAGGCATGTTATTTAGGTCATGTCTATAGAATCTGATGGTTTTTCCCTACTTTCTTCAATTTAAGTATGAATTTTGCAATAAGGAACTCATGATCTGAGCAACAGTCAGCTCTAAGTCTTGTTTTTAACTGACTCTAGAGCTTTTCCATGTTTACTACAAAGCATGTAATCAATCAGATTTCTATATCAACCATCTGGTGATGTAGAGATAATAGCCAAGAAACTTTTTAAACTGGTCCCTAGACCAACATTATTAAAAGGAGTGAAAAGATATCATTACAGTTTTGAGCTTTTCAGAAAATAGAGAGGCCAACCAGCCTCGTAGCCTCTTTCCAGCTCTTCTCAAAGCAAGAATCATAGTCTTCCTTGCAGAGAAGTGAGCAAGATACTATACAAAATAAATGTGCCATGTGACTATATAATGTATACATATACATATATATACATATATATCTTAGATGAGCAATACATACCCCAAATTAGATTTTTTTAATTGTCTATAATTTTAGAAAGTAAAATATTATCTCTTCATAATGGATAAATATATAACCTATTTAAAAAGAAAAGTCTACATTACATTTTTGAAAATAATATACACAAAGATGTTAGATATATTAGTCTTAGAAGCAGAAATATAATAGCATGAAGTATGCATTTGGAATATATTGACTGCACAAGAGACTTTATAGAGGGAATTAGATACTAAAGAAAACTCATTTTTTTCAGAACTATATCTGTGGCATCAAAAGAATTGTTTGCATGGCATAAAATTATTTACAGAATTGTTAACTGCAAAAAGTCTCATTTGGTAGAAGAAATAGTGGTGTGACCTACTGCCATCAATGTGGTCTAAATAGCTTGATGAATCATTTGAAAAGAAGTTTGATGGTTCTAAATTCAGATAATATGATGTGAAGCAGAATTGGTCATTTATCTGAAGATCTTTGCCATCAATTATGTGAGAAACTAAAATCTTCTTATTTTGTGTTGAAGCAGATGAAGTAATGATTCTAGCTAATAAGATAAGTTCATTTAATTGCATATGAGATCTATTGTTGAAACTGATGCTAGCAAAGATTGATTACTCTGCAGACCTATTGATGGTACTTCCATGTCAATATAAATTTTCAACTGAATTGAATTTTAATGAAAATTTTATAATTTAGAAGAATTGTACTGAACTATTCAATGTCAGGACAAAACACAGATCTACAAACACAAATTTAAAATGCAGCCCTTTTGCAATTTAGATATTCTGGGTATTTCATAAGCAATCATTTGTACTGAGAAATATAAGGAAAGAGTTAGTACAGTTTTTCAAGATGTTATAAAAGAAATCAACTTTATGAAAACAGTTCATTAAAGAGAAGTCTCTTTGAACAATTTTGTGATGATATGGGGACAAAGACTTCAAGATGATTGAGAATTCTCATGTTAGCATATATCAAGGGGTTTAAAGCTAACAGAAGAAATTGCCATTTTTATTACATTTGACAATCATAAAGAGAAAACAAATCAATTTTATAATAAATATTTCTTTCTGAAACTTGTGTTTTTTCTGTATGTTTTGGGAAAATTGAATATTCTAAATAAATAAATACAAGATCCCCAAATTTATAATCTATCCAGAAAGATAAAGTGATTAAATTTGTTGGGGAAAGTTAGAACTATAATAAATATACAAAATAATATTTTTGAAAGTTTCTCAATTTTTAAAAAAAATGTCCTTTAAATGAAATAAAATAAGAACTTGCTTATTAATCATTTGAATAGTACAGAAAAAAGTTCTCATTTTATTTAAAAAGCCTATATATTTCCAAATTTAAGGAATATATTTGATGAATGGGATGCATTTGTCCCTACTCCAGTTGAAGTATGGTTTCTATACTCATCTTGTGACAGTACATTGAAACAAGCATTTGAACTTGAAAATCTTACTGAGAACATCCAAAGTGGACATGTGGGCAGAAGATCCAGGTAAGCTGATCAGGTGGGCTTCCCTGATTATCTTCATTACAGGCAAATGAATTTCTGATTATCTGATTTAAAACTGTATTTTTTCTATTATTCATAAGATCTTATTGAAATGAAATAGATTTTTTTTTCTGCTATGGCTTTTTTGAAGACAAACTATCAGTCTTAATTAGTGGCTGAAAAAGGATTACAAATAGAAATGGTACCACATTTTGAAAAGCTTTGTATTCCCAGACAAGTTCACCCATCACTTTACCAGTATGATATGGTTATTAATTTGTAAAGGATTTTGTTGGTTCATATGCTATTTAACTTTATAATACATTGAAACTTTATGATTGTCATAGAAATTGTAATAAATTCTTAATTTTATTGAAATAATCCATAAACTTAGAAATTTGTACAAATTGGTTTATGAGAAAGGGGAGATGAAACAATTCTTTTTAAAGGAAGCAATGGTTATATAGTTTGGGAAATCACTACAGGAAACTATTCCTTGACTTGATTTATGGGTTCAATGCTTTTATCAGAAGCAATTAGGCTCTGCCAATAGAATTCCTGAAGTGATCACTAGAGGCTAAGACTGTTCTGGATAATCTGTGAGTGGATTATCCCAAAATTAGAATTTAGAGCCTAGGCTCCACACTCCCAATCCCTCTATCAGGGTCTAGACCCCCACTAAGCAAGAGGTTCATCAGAAGAGAAAGGAAGCAAGGTATAAATGAAGAGATAAGTAGTTATAATTTCAGTGTGTCTTTTGTTGCAATCTCCAAAATTCCCTGCTACAAATATCCTATCCTAGCCCTTTAACTCACCAAGGGATCTAAGGCCCATTGGGTTACCCTTAGCTTGGTTTAGCCTGTCTGCCAAAATAGATTTACTGCAGTATGGCTGCTTGTCTTGTTTCAGCTTTTTGGAGCCACAGATGAAAGTTGGGTTATATTGGACACCAAAGGTAGATAAACATCCCTGAAAAGGGCTTGGCAAGCCCTGACACTGAGAGTGCTAATCCTCCTTGAACACTCCTTACACCCCTGCAGGACCACTGTGCTAGAAAGGAACCTTAGAAATGTAACCTGATCACTTTATAGAAGAGGAAACTGAGGCGAGAGAGGCAAAAAGTGATTTGCCACATAGGAAGGGAAAAAAAAAACCAAGCACCTATTAGCTGCCAGGACAGCTAGGGGATACAGTGGACGGAGCACCAGGCCTAAAATTAAGGAGACTCATTTCAAGAGTTCAAATCCAGGACTAGATACTTACTAGCTGTGTGACCCTGAGCAAGTCATTTCATTCTATTTATCTCAATTTTGTCATCTGTAAAATGAGTTGGAGAAGGAAATGGCAAACCACTCTAGTGTCTTTATCAAGAAAACCCCAAATGGGGTTATAAAGAAAAAAAAACAAACAACTGAAGAACAAAGATGTGGGCACTGTGTGCTGTGTTTTCCGAATATTATCTCATCTCATCCTCACAATTTTACAATGGAGCGATTGAATGTGACTTACCTAGAGTCACCCAGATAGTAAGTGTCTAAGGCTGTATTTAAACTCAGCTCTTCCTGACTCCAAGCTCCACTTTCCTTCCAACATGCTACCTTGCAGGCAGTAGACATAAATAACAGAGCTAAAATTCAAACGTGGGTCCTTTCACTCCAAATTTAATTCATTTTCTCCCATGCCAGGGAGATGAGGACTTCTTCCCTTAGCACAGTCATAAGTCATTTTAGAGGGGGAAGGAACCTGATAGCTCTAGTCCAATGATCTTATTTTACAGATGAAGAAACAAACTCAGACCCAATTAATCAATAAGCATTTTATTAAATCTGGCCTCAGACATTTACTAACTGTGTGACCCTGAGCAAGTCACTTAAGCTGTTTGCCTCAGTTTCCTCATCTGTAAAATGATCTGGAGAAGGAAATGGCAAACTACTTCAGTACCTCTGCTGAGAAAATCCCAAATGGGGTCACAGAGAGTTGGACACCACTGAAATAACTGAACGATGAACATGTGCTAGAAATTGGTGATACACATATAAAAGAATGAAGTAATCCCTCTTTTCAAAGTCATATGATAGCTAGTGACAGCTATGACTGGACCCTAGATTTCTTGACACCTTAGATTCCCAATTTAGATCTCCTTACCCTCTACCAGACTATCCATTCCTTAGCCCACAACAATATTAAATGCAAAGAAATGTGTCTGAAAAAGGTCCATTTCCTAGCAGCCTTTTCTACTTGCAGTATATGTGAAGTCTCTCTGTGACCTATAACAAGCATCTGTCCTTATAAGATTGGCTTCTAGATTCAAGGCGAACTTTAGTTATTACTGAAATAAGGGGAGCAGCAAGTTCCTTGCAGACTTGAGCCATACCCATACCCTAAAGGCCAGGAATATGATTGGGCTGGTAGCAGAACCAATGACTTTGCCCATCTCTGGCCAAGCTTAGTTCATTTATGCACCTGTTTCAGTCAGTCAATTAAAAAACATTTATTAAGCACCTACTACATACCAGACACTGCACTAAGATGGGGGAATTAAGAAGGGTAAAAGATAGTCTGTTCTCCAAGAGCTTATAATCTAATGGGAGAAACATGTAAGCCACTCTGCACCAACAAGCAACATACAGGATAAACTGGAAACAATCAACAATAAATTGGAAAGCGTTACAATTAAAAAGGATTGAGAAAGGCTTGCTGTAGAAGGTGGGCTTTTAGCTGAGACTTGAAGGATACCAGGGAAGCCAAGAAGTGGAGTTGAGAATGAATAGCATTCCAAGCCAAGCCAGTGAAAATGTCCGGAGTGGAGATGGAGAGTTGTGTTGAAACTCATCAAGAGGGCCGGTTTGTTTGGATGGCACAGGATAGAATGGGGAGGAGGGGATGTAAGGTGTAAGAAGCCTCTACATTGGAAAATAGAAAAGGCCTAGATTTAAAAAACCTAGGAACACTAAACCCCAGAGTTGTTTGGTAATTATTAAATACATAACCACTTACCTGGCTTAAAATCTTCAGGGACTGAAAAATTATAAATCTAGGAAATACTCATCATAAGGCATGATAAGGTCTTTGACAGAGGTCCCAAACCTTTGGACCAGAAACAGGAATTAGAAGAAAAGCTATTACTTTTTTTTATTTAGAACAGTTGTGGTTTGTCCTTCCTTCTCAAAGAGAACCATGACATCAGGGAGGAGATGCCATGATATGCAAGTGAGTTGGATTTAAGTGAGGGAGGGCTGTGCAAGGTCACCTGCCTCACCTTCTCCTCCAGAGCCCTCTGAGCCCAGTGACAAGATGTAGATCAAGATGACTGGAGATGGCCCTGAATGATAAGATTATAAGGTCTGTCTTAAGTGGGAGCAACCCTATTAGTTTGTTCTAAAAAACTTAGCACTTGGAGTTGGAGAACAAGATACCTTAATAGCTAGCCCTCTCAAGGGGTGAAATGGGGGGTATTTTTTTGCTAGTCTTAGGGCAAGGATTTTCTGCCTTTTCTAAGAACAAGGGGTATAGGAACCCTAAGGCTTTAAGGTGACAGATTCTGGCACAGCTGCTCTTTCCTTGAGGAAATCCTAGCCAAGGATTCAGCTGAGCCAGAAACTGGAGGCAGAATAGCAACCAGTAGAGCAGAACATTATCTGATAGAAACTACATGTCCAATAGAGCAGCAGAAACTTCCTGTCCATGGCCACTGCATCGATTTGTTTTGCTTGACTATTCTTATTTGTCACAAAGTTTTTTTTTTTCCTACTCTTTCTTTTTCTAGGTTTTTAATTAGGGTTAGGGCATATGGGATATTCAAGCAGGATTAATATCTCTGGTATTAAGGCTCATTTATCATCCATTTTTGGTGTCCACCTGATTCACCCAACTCTCACCTGTGGCTCCAACAGACTGTAGTATGAAAAGTGGCCACATCCCAGTAAACATCTTGACAGACCAGGTTGAGAGTAACCAAACAGACCTTAAATCCCTTGGTGAGTTAAATGCATGTTTATCCTAAGTATATGAAAATAAGAACAGTTTGTTCTAATAGCCATGAAGATTGCTGAAGTAGACACTGTGGAGTACTTAGAGCTTGGTCAGATCATCCACTGCTTCCCAGGCCATTATCAGTCATCTTGACTTTTGTCTTGCCACTGGACTTTGATAATTCTGTAAGAGAGTGAGGCTGACCACTTTTTGCAACTCTACCTCACTTAAAGCCAATTCATGTACAAATAATCACCCTGTAATGTCATTGGTCTTCTTCAAAAACAAAGAAGGAACAACTGGGTTTGGGAGAAAACAGAGAAGGGGTGATTAGCAATATGATAGCATAAAGGGGGGATATTGTGATTTTTTTAAGATGCACAGGAGAACAGAAGGAAATTTAGAAGAAAATATAGACAAGCAAGACAATTTAAAAAGTAATATGTAGAATTTATTATATGCTTTTAAAACAGGCAAGTTGTATGAAATGATGATTCATGATTCAATAAAAATATTTTTGTGTCTTTCTGTGAGTATGTATTAAATGTTCTTTTTTAGTGCTCATGTTCAGAATAAAACTTTTTCAGGAAAAAAAAGAAACTATATCCAGCAGAGTAGAAAAGATTCCATAAGCTGTGGAGTAGGAACCAGCCAATACTATAAGACCAAAGGGAAATAGGCTTGGTGTGAGCAGCTCATCAGGGATTATATCCCCAGAAGTGATCAGTGGAAGAATCAATAGCCATGCAGTGTCAGAAGTATGAGTTGTCTTTTATGTCTCTGCATGTGTTTTCCCTATGTGTGTCCATTCTTCTCACTTATGCTAAATGTGTTTGTAGAAGAGCTTGGTCTAGGATTATGGGAGAAATATTTTGTTGCTACTTTTCTTAGAATGCCATTCTATGAAATACCTTTGCTTTGAACTAATTGTGTGCTCCGGCTAACTAGTAAAGCTAAATTTATTGGTGAGGTCTCCTGAACTGTTAATTTAGAGAATATGGGTCCTTTAAATCTGTTAAACTTAAGGTAGCTATTGTCTGAGGTTAACCAGTCCCTGGAGGATCTTCTTGAAGAGTTGGGGAGAGAGGGAACTATACTCAGAACAAACAACTCTATTCATCATGATTGTTCCATCTATTCTAGGCAGTTTCATGAACTGAATTTGTGGTTTTGTCCTGTGCATTACTCAAATTAGGATCAGTGACTTCTTTTTAAAAAATTACTATTACAAGCAATAACAATTTTTAACATTTGTTCATTTAAAACTTTGAGTTCCAAATTATTTTTTTCTCTCTTCCTCCCTTATTGAGAATGCAAACAACTTCAGTCACGAAAAAAACATATTTCCATGTTAGTCATGTTGTGAAAGAAAATGAACACCAAAAATTAAAAACAAAAAACAAAAAACCAAAAAAAATAGTTTTTAAAAAGTAAGCTTTGGGGGTAGCTAGATGATGCAGTGGATAGGGTGCTGGCCCTGAAGTCAGGAGGATCTGAATTCAAATGTGGCCTCGGACACTTAATATTTCCTAGCTGTTTGACTCTGGGAAAGTCACTTAATCCCAATTGCCTCAGCAAAAAAAAAGAAAAAAGAAAAAAAAGTAAGCTTTGATCTGTGTTCAGATTCCACCAGTTGGATAGCAATTTTCATAAGTCCTTTGGAATGTCTTCAATTGTATTGCTGAAAAAAATTAAATCATTCACAGTTGATCATCATATAATACTGCTATTACTATATACGATGTTCTCCTGGTTCTTCTCATTTCACTTTTATCAGTTCATGTAAGTCTTTCCATGTTTTTCTGAGAACAACCCACTCTTCATTTCTTAAAGCATAATAGTACTCCATCACAATCATATACCACAATTTGTTCAACCATTCCCCAATTGATGGGCATCCCCTCAATTTCCATTTCTTTGCCACCACACAAATAGCTGCTATAAATATTTTATAATTTTTACTTTTTTTAAAAAAAATCTCTTTGAGATACAGACTTAGTAGAAAATGCTGAGTCAAAGAATATGCATGATTTTATAGCCCTTTGGGCATAGTTCCAAATTTTTCTCCTGAAAGATTGAATCAGTTCCCAACTCTACCAATAATGTACCAGTGTCTCAATTTTCCCACATCCCTTACATTTGTCATTTCCCCTTTATGTCATATTAAACAATCTAATATGTGATACCTCAGAGCTGTTTAAATTTTCGTTTCTCTAGGGATTGAAAGCATTTTGATTATTTCATATTGTTTGACCTTTTCTCAAATGGGGAATGATTTGTATTCTTATAAATTTGACTCCGTTTTGTATATATTTAGGAAATGAGGCCTTTATCAGAAAAACTTGCAATAATTTTTTCACAGTTATGATTACTCTGTATTTTCCTTCATCCAATTTTCCCTCTGTTTATTCTTCTACAATTAGTGACTTAAAGCATGTCAGCTTTTCAGCTGATGATGATTACATTGGTTTGCAATACATCAATAACTTGAGCATCCAGAAGCCATCCATTCTTTGCACATAGTCCACTGTATTATGTTGTGATTATCCACAGAATCAGATTGTCAGAGCTGGTAGAGAAAACCTTTGAGATTACCTTGTCCATCCATTTAGGGAACAGAAAAGTGAAGTCTAGAGTTGGAAGTTAGTGATAGAAGTAAGATTTGAATCTGGGTTCCTATTAACTCCAAATTAGTGTTAACTCTAAATCTAGAGTTCTTTTCATTCTACCATACCTCCTTTAATCTTTCATACTCCATCACAAATGGAGAACAACAGGATGGGCTGGAAAGCACATTATTTTTTTATTTAATAATATTTTATTTTTTCTAATTTCATGTAAAGGCAATTTTCAACATTCATTTTTGGAAGATTTTGATTTCCAAGTTTTCCTCCCTCTTTTCCTCCCTTACCTTCCTTTTCCCCCAAGTCAGCAAGCAATCTGATATAGGTTATACATGTGCAATCATGTGAAATATATTTCTACATTAGTCCTGTTATGAAAGAAGAAATAAAACAAAAGAAAAAAGCACACAAGAAAGAAACAAACAGAAAAGACAAAACCCTAAAATGAAAATAGTATGCTTCAGTCTGCATTCAGACTCCATCAGTTCTCTCTGGATATGGAAAGCATTTTCCATCACAAGTCTTCTGCAATTGTCTTTGATCATTGTACTGCTGAGAAGGGCTAAGTATCATAGTTGATCATCATACAATGTTATTATTGAACAATACTCTCCTGGTCTGCCAGCTTCCCTCAGCACCAGTTCATTTAAGTGTCAAAAGCACTTAAGTCTGGAAAGCACTTAAAATACACCCCCCTCATTTTCCAGAAAAGAGAAAATTAAACCTAGAGAGGAGGATTAATTTGCTCAAAGTTACACACTGAGTTAGTATAAGAACCAGGATAAAACCCAGACTCTCCTGATTAATGCTGGAATTCTCAGGGTATATTAAAGTTTTGTTGGAGATGATCTTGACATGTTGATGGAAGGTCTGCTCCAAGAGGTCTCTCTTTTCATTAAAGAGTGCCTTATTTTGATTGCTCTTCCAATAATGTTCTAGAGCCTGACTTCATTGTTCTATGCCTGTGAAACCTGGACAGTATACTAGCTCCATGCCAGGAAACTGAATCACTTCCATTTGAATTAGGAACATTCTGAAAATTACCTGGCAGGATAAGATACCAGATCCTGAGATCCTTTCTCAAACTAAACTGCCAAGCATTCCAACTCTACTGCAGAGAACACAACTCCATCCTTGTTTGAATGCCAAATGTACATTCGTCAAAAAGAGTATTTTATGGAGAACTCACACATAGTAAATGCTCACAAGATGGTCAGAAAAAGTGATACAAGGACTTTCTTAAAGTCTCTCTTAAGAACTTTAGAATTGATTGTATAACATGGGAGATACTGGCACAAGACCATCCAGCATGATGAGAGAAGATGCTGTGCTCTATGAGCAAAGCAGAATTGAATTAGCTCAGAAGAAACGCAAGATGCAAAAAGTTAAAGAGCCCACCCCAAATGTTCATAGGGACTATTTATGTCCCCCTATAGTTGAGTATTCTGAGCTCATACTGGTCCGATCAATCACAGTCAGACACACTATAACTTGACTCTAACATAGTGATGTAATTTTGATCCTCTTCAAGAATGAAGGACAACCCAAAGAAGAACTGGAACTCTTAATTGAACACCAGGTAGATAATTTTGATTATATTAAGTTAAAAAGTTTTGTACAGATGGAATAAATTTATGTCCAAAGAAGAATTGGAAGTCTTTTTTTATTAAAATTTTTTATTTGCAAAACATATGTATGGGTACTTCAACATTAATCCTTACAAAGTTTCTGTTTCACATCCCTCTCTCTGGGTGTATATGGCTTTCTTCAGTGAACAATTGGAAGTGGTTTGAAACATTTCATTGTTGAAGAGAGCCATGTCCATCAGAATTGATTATCATAGAGTATTGTTGTTGAAATGAATAATGATCTCTTGGTTCTGCTCACTTCACTGAGCATCAGTTCATGTAAGTCTCTCCAGGCCTCTCTGAAATCATCCTGCTGGTCATTTCTCACAGAACAATAATATTCTGTAACAAGGAATTGGAAGTCTTAATAGAACACCAGATAGATAATTTTGACTATATTAAGTTTAAAAGTTTTTGTACAAACAAAACTAATGCAGACAAGATTAGAAGGGAAGCAATAAATCATCTTTACATTTAAGGGTTCTGATAAAGGCCTCATTTCTAAAATATGTAGAGAATTGTCTCATATTTATAAGAATTCAAGCCATTTTCCAATCGATAAATGGTCAAAGGATATGAACAGACAATTTTCAGAGGATGAAATTAAAACCATTTCTAGTCATATGAAAAGGTGCTCCAAATCACTACTGATCAGAGAAATGCAAATTAAGACAACTCTGAGGTACCACTACACACCTGTCAGATTGGCTAAGATGACAGGAAAAGATAATGATGAATGTTGGAGGGGATGTGAGAAAACTGGGACACTAATACATTGTTGGTGGAACTGTGAACGGATCCAACCATTCTGGAGAGCAATTTGGAACTATGCTCAAAAAGTTATCAAACTGTGCATACCCTTTGACCCAGCAGTGTTTCTACTGGGCCTATATCCCAAAGAGATTTTAAAGGAGGGAAAGGGACCCACATGTGCAAGAATGTTTGTGGCAGCCCTCTTTGTAGTGGCTAGAAACTGGAAACTGAAGGGATGCCCATCAACTGGAGAGTGGCTGAATCAATTATGGTATATGAAAGTTATGGAATATTATTGTTCTGTAAGAAACGACCAGCAGGATGATTTCAAAGAGGCCTGAAGAGACTTGCATGAACTGATGCTGAGCAAAATGAGCAGAACCAGGAGATTATTGTACATGGCAACAATAAGACTATGATAATCAATTCTGAAGGACATGGTTCTCTTCAACAATGAGATGTTTCAAACCAGTTCCAATGGTTCAGTGATGAAGAAAGCCATATACACCCAGGAAGAGGCCTGTGAGATCTGAGTGTGAACTATAACATAGCATTTTCATGCTTTCTGTTGATGTTTGTTTGTTTTTTGTTTTGCTTCTCATGTTTTTTTCTTGTAGATTCGATTTTTCTTGTACAGCAAGATAACTGTATAAATATGTGTACATATATTCCATCATCATATATTTTAACATAATTAACATGTATTAGACTACCTGCCATCTAAGGGAGGGGGTGGGGGGAAGGAGAGAAAAATTCGGAACAGAAGGCTTTGCAAGGGTCAATGTTGAAAGATTACCTATGCATATGTTTTGAAATAAAAAGCTTTAATAATAATAATAATAAAAGAATGAAGGACAACAACCAACATTTAGAATTAACCCGAACAAGTTTTCCAGAGCCGATTGTTAAATTTTCCATGGGATCATTCATTTCTCAAAAATCTGCAAACACTACAAATCAGGATTTAATTTATTGTTCTCTTAATTGTCTGGACTTGAGAAAGCAAAGTAGAAAATGTAAATAATGCAGATTAGACTTAGCTGGGTTGTAAGGTGGATATAGTTCCAGGCTTGGAGTCCTAAAAACCAGAGTTCAAATCTGGCCTCAAATACTTAATAACTGAGTGATCCTGGGCAGCTCACTTAACCTCCAACTGCCTCTGTTTCCTTAACTGTAAAATAGGGGTGATTATAATAATAGCATCTACTTCCCATGGTTGTTGTGAGGATCAAATGAGATGATATTTGTAAAGTGCTTAGTATAGTGCATGGCTATACTTAACATAGTTATAGCATTACTATACTTAGTATAGTATATAGTATTCAGCTCTATGTAAATGCTAAATATTATAAATGTGCCATGTATTGATTCCTGCCCCCCAAAGCCAGTTGATAAATATTACCAGCATCTTTGTGGCTGTGACACATCTAATGATTTGAGGTGCTGCTAATATATGAGTTTGTACCTGCACAAGTGACACTCAAATGTATTAAGCCTATATTATTTTTGTTGGTTTTGCTGTTAATATGTTAAAATTGGAAGTGCAACTCCCATTTTGGGACACTCCCTTCTCAAATGGAAAAATTATATTTAGTATAGGTTATCTTAATCCTTTTTACTTGTATGTTAAGAATTTTTAAATTGATTTTACTGATATCCTTTTGTCTTTGTATTGCCCGTGTTTTCCCTTCTTTTTCCTGTTTCCTCCTCTTTTCCAGAGAAACTTCTCTTTTGTCAAAGAATTTTTGGAAACAAAGGAAAAAAAAACAATTTAGCAAAATTAAACAACATATAGAAAAAAAAATCTGGAATCCTAACTTACATGTCAAGAGTGGAGAGTTTGCTTTGAGGGCAGCTAAATGGTGCAGTAGACAGAGTGCTGGGGCTAGAATCAGGAATACTCATTTTTCTGAGTTCAAATCTTGGTAAGTCATTTCACCCTGTTTGCCTGTTTCCTCATCTATAAAATGACTTGGAGAAAGAAATGGAAAATCACTCCAGTATCTTTGCCAAGAAAATCCCAAATGGGGTCACAAAGAGACACAATTGAAAAATAACTAAACAAGAATTTGCTTTGAAGCTTGCTGCTTATAATCTTATAAATTTCCTTTTCAAAAGTACATGTCTTTTCTTCTTTAACTTCTGTGAAAGATCTTGACTTTCTCACTCTAAAATAGCTCTTCTCAGTGATTCTCAGGATATTTATTAGTTTTTATGCTGAACAGATTGGCCATCTTGAGATAAATTCACTTATCATTTCTCATATCTCATTCTCATATTAGATTAAATATGGGACCCACTTCAACTTGCTTTTCCATCCAGACAATGCAATTTTGCAGATCTGCGACCAATCATGAGTATGCAGTGGAATGTCTACAAATAAGGCTTCTATAGTTTGACTAGTGAGCTCTCAGAGAAGACTATCAGATAAGTTCAGGCATGCACCAGGTGGTACAATCTCTAAGCATAAGCATATTATTCAATAAATTTCACCTGAATACGCAGTATCTCACAAGTTACTTAAGCATAGACTGCCTCAGTTTCCCCAACTGTAAAATGGGAATAATTATAGCTTTTATCTACTAAGGTCAAATACTTACTGATTTTTTGACCCTCAGCAAGTCACTCAACTGCTGAATGCCTCAGTTTCCTCAATTGTAAATGAGGATAATAACTCTTACCGGCCATATCTGTTGAGAGGATCAAATGATATAATATTTGTAAAGCACTTAGCACAATGTCTGGCCCTTAATATACACTTAATAAAGACTTCCTTCCTTCCTCCCTCCCTCCCTCCTTCCTTTCACTTCTTCCTCTCTTCCTCCTTCCTTCCTTTCTCCCCCTTTCCTTCCCAGTCAGCATTTCATTGGCCAAAGTGTGTTGCTCAATTCTCTGACAGCTTTCAGTTCAAAGTTACCTGTGAAAACCTCAGACTGAGCAGTTCCTCTGTAAGACAAGTCAGTACAGAGTCTCAGCCTTCCTGCAGCTTCTTGCTACAGTCTCCCAGGACCAATTGCTGAGTGTCTCACACACTTCAAGGGCAGATCATCTGCATATAGCAATTCCTGGATGACTCTTCCACAGAGCTTTTGATGATGCTCACACTCTGTTGGCTTAGAAAAGTTTCCCTAGATGTCTGAAAACATATCCTTGCACCAGATTCTAGAGCTATTGTTCCAGGCCCTTGAACACACACACATACATATGTGTGCATGTGTGTGTATATATTTATAAGTGTACACACATATATATACACATATAAGTGTTTGTATATATATAATATATGTATTTATAAGTGTACACATACACACATACATACACATACATATATATGTATACACACACACACACACACACACACACACACATATATATATATACCTACACATATATCAAACAAGCAGTTCTACTGCATTTCAGGGATGATGAAGGCTGGGTCAAGCATGTTGATCAATAAATAAAGCCACGTAACCCAGGTTTCCAGCCTGGAACATTTGATAAGGTTCTCTTCACTGCGGAGTCCAAGATGACTTAGCCCCTACTCTCTGTGGGGCACTTAAATGCTGCCAACTCTGCTATGACTGATCCTACCCTAGTGGGAAGGACTGACTCCCCACTTGTAGTATTTGGCAGCCTCCCAAGGAGCATTGGGAAGCTTCCTCTTCTCTGACTCTCTCCAAGGAGAATCTAAGAGTCTTCCTGGGCTCCTCCCTATCTATATAGCAACTACCCCAATTTGTCACCCAGGACTGTGGATTTCACCTTTGCAACATTTCCTGAATATGCCCCTTTTTCTGGCACTGTCACCATCCTGTTGAGCCCCTTATTACCTCATGTCTGAGCAGTGTTAATAGCCTGCTGGTAGGTCTGCTTGTCTCAAGTCTCTCCCCACTCCAATCCATCCTCCATTCAGCTGTTGAAGTGATTTTCCTAAAGCTAGACCTGATCATGTCATCCCCTAAGCAACAAACTCCGGTGGTTCCCTATTACCTCCAGAAGCAAGTACTAAGTAATCTGCTTGACATTCAAAGCCCTTCATACCGTAGCATCCAGTCTCCTTACACTTTATTCCCCAACATGTACTCTTTGAATCAGTGGCACTAATCTCCTGGCTATTCCCCAAATAAAAAACACCATCTTTGGGATCCAGACATTCTCTCTGGCTATTCCCATTCCTAGAATGCTCTCCCTCCTTTGTTCTAACTACTGATCTTCCTGGCTTCCTTTTAGTCTCAACTAAAATTCCATTTTGTACAGGAAACTTTCTCCAACCCCTCTCAATCCCAGTGCCTTCCCTCTGTCATTTCCTATTTATCTTGTAGAAAGCTTGTCTTGTATATATTTATTTTCATGTAGTTTCCCATTAAATTGTAAGCACCTCTTCTTATATCCTTAGTACTTAGTACAATGCCTGTCACATAGTAGGTGCTTATTAAGTATTTACTGATTGGGTGTCACAGTGTCTGAAATGTCACCATTAGAGCTTCATTCTTTTGGATTGCCCACCCTCTGTATCCTTCTCTAAAAATACTCTGGAAGGGAGTATAGTATCAGAACATCACACTGAACTTGCTGTTAAGAAAAAAAAAACAAACAAACCCCAGAACACATTAAGTCTGAAATCATTTCATCTCTGTCTTAATTTCCTCATCGATAAAAAGGAATATTAGATGATCTCCGAAATCTCTTCCATTCCTAACAATCTATGATTCTCTTCTGAGCAACTGATTCTAAGTAAGTTTCCCTTGATAGCTGAATGTGTGTAATCATCCATGTGACAGTTGTAGAACATCTTTTCTTCCATAGGGCAGACAGATGGGGCAGCAGGAGACTATCCATTCACTTAGAGGGAAGGAGAGTTTTGAGGAAGGGGAAGAAATGGAAATTAAGGGGCACAGGACCTACTTTACAGTTGTGCCTAAGGCAGGTCCTAGTATGGATGGTTGATGAATTTCTCCTAGTAGCCAGCCTTAATTAGAAGCTATCAGAGGCCTGTTTTTTTTTTTTTTCAAATGATGTTGAATGCTTTTGGATGACAGTGAATTTTTTTTGTTTGTTTTACTTAGACCTGTGATTCTATTGAGCAGCTAAGTGGGGCAGTGCATAGAGCACTGGACCTAGAATCAGGAAAACTCATCTTTCTGAGTTCAAATCTGACCTCAGATACTTCCTAGCTGTGTGACCCTAGGCAAGTCACTTAATCCTGTTTGCCTCAGTTTCCTCATCTGTAAAATGAGCAGAAGAAGGAAATGGCAAATCACTGCAGTATCTTTATCAAGAAAATCCCAAATTCGATCACAAAGAGTCAGACATGACTGCAATAACTGAATAACAACAAAAGCAATTCCATTGGAGTACAGGGTTGGGGGTAGGATTGAAGTTGGGGAGAGCCTCCCAGTGTGGAAATTCTCTCCATCAATGTAGAACAAAATAATAGTGTTAGAAAATTATCTGGGCTACATGTATAAACTATATTAAATTGCTTGTCTTCAACAAGGTGGGGGGAGAAAGGAAAAATAATTTGGAACTCAAAATTTAAAAAAAAAGTTAAAATGTTAAAATGGTTTTTGCATGTAATTGGAAATAATAAATTTTTAAAGTTATCTGGAGGCTACTGAAAAATAAGTGATTTGTAAAATAGAAATCATATGACTTAAAGCTAGAAAAGGCCTTAGGATCTAACTTGCCCAAGACTCTCCCTTTACAGGGCAGCAAACCAAGACCCATAGGGAGAAAGTGCTTTCTCTGGTTCACACAGATTGTAACAGTTCCAGGAACTGAACTTGGGTCTCTTGACTCCAAATTCAGTGCTCTTTTCATCAGACCACACTGCTAAAGGCAATGTCTTCCTTTGTTATTTATCTCTCATGACTGACTCTCTGACCCCATTTGGGATTTTCTTGGTAAAGATATTGGAGTAGTTTGTCATTTCCTTCTTCAGTTCATTTTACAAATAAGGAAACTGAGGTGAACATGGTTAAATGATCTGCCCAGCATCACCCAACTTGTAAGTATCTGAGGTCAGATTTGAACTCAGGAAGACAAATCTTCCTGATCCAAGCAAGCCCAGTCCCTCGATCCACTTTGCAACTTAGCTGCTCTCACATTTTTTTTCCTGAGGCAATTGGGGTTAAGTGACTTGCCCAGGATCACACAGCTAGAAACTGTTAAGTGTTTGAGGCTAGATTTGAGGTCAGGTCTTTCTGACTTCAGGGCTGGTGCTCTAACCATTGCACCACCTAGCTATCCCACTGCCCTCACATTTGCTGTTGATAATGCTAGTTGCAGATACAATAAAAATTGTGGTAACTCCTTAAAGGTGACTTTGAGATAACCAGTTATCTTAACATGGAGTCACTATGATATAGTAGTAATGAGCACTTGGGATGTATCAGGGATGTGGTGTACATTATGCATCGTTTCAGTAAATTTATGTTAATAAAATGCCAGAGCCAGAAGGGACCTTAGGGATATTTTGGTCCAAGCCTCTCATTTTACAGGGGAGGAAACTGAGAGTTGGGGACTTGAAAGTACATATCCAAGGATACACAGTGGGGAAGTGACAGACTTTGCTTCAAGATCTGATTTCATTATAATGATGTCATCATTAAGATATTGCTTCTTGGATCCCTGAGAACACCTGAGACTGCTTTCTCATTTGATAGGAGAGAAAGACAGTGTTAATGCTTGGAGGAAACCACAGTTGCTGATATTTTCAATCCCAGGGGACCCAGTCATTTTTCTCCAAGTTTCAGCATCATTATCTAAGAATACATTGAAAGCTACCATGACAATCATTGGAGGATGGCCTGGCAGAGATGTGTCTTTTTATCCCAAGAAAGTCTTTTCATTTCTTTCCTATTCTAATCATGGTGAGTGCCTGCACGCCAATGATAGGGATTTTGCCCTTCTTCTAAAAGCAGGGGTGGAGGTGGGGTGGGACAACAGACAGTATAATGTGGGATACAGCAGTGGATTGGGGTATTAGACCCCGGTTCATATCCTAGTCTGTTACTTAAGAGACAGTATGGTATAATGGGAAGATGACTAGATTTGGAGGAAGAAGCTCGTTTCAAAATTGCAGGTTTGCTACTTACCACTGGTCCCTTCTCTCCACGTGTTGATCTATCTTGATCCAAACCCTTCATCACCTCTCATTTGATCTAATCTAATAAATTGTTCTCTCTTCTTCCAGTCTTTCCCCTTTCAAATTCCCCTATTTTCCACATAGCTACCAAATTCACATTACTTTTTTTTAATAAAGCTTTTTATTTTCAAAACACATGCATCAATAGTTTACAACATTTACCCTTGCAAAACCTTGTATTCCAATTTTTTTTTCCTTCCTTCCCCCAGATGGCAAGTAATCTAATATATGTTAAACATGTGCAATTCTTCTATGCATATTTCCACAATTATCTTGCTGCACAAGAAAAATCAGATCAAAAAAGGAAAAAAATGAGAAAGAAAACAAAATGCAAGCAAACAACAGCAACAGTGAAAATACCATTTTGTGATCCACATTCCCCACAGTCCTTTCTCTGGGTGCAGATGGCTCTCTCTATCTGGAACTGTCCTGAATTACTTCCCTTTTGAAAAGAGCCATTTCCATCAGAACTGATCATTGCATAATCTTCTTGTTGCTGTATACAATATTCTCTTGGTTGTGTTCACTTCATTCAGCATCAGTTCATATAAGTCTCTCCAGGCCTTTCTGAAATCATCCTGTTGATCATTTCTTATAGAACAATAACATTTCATAATATTCACATAACATAACTTATTCAGCCATTCTCCAACTGATGGGCATCCACTTAGTTTCCAGTTCCTTGCCACTACAAAAAGGGCTGCTACAAACATTTTTGCACATGATTGTACATATTTTGTACATTCCTTTTTCCCTTTTTTATGATCTCTTTGGGATACAGACACAGTAGAGACACTGCTGGAACAAAGGATATGCACAGTTTTATAGCCCTTTGGGCATAGTTGCATATTGTTCTCCAGAATGTTTGGATCAGTTCACAATTCCACCAACAATGTATTAGTGTCCCAGTTTTCCCATATCTATTCAACATCCATCATTATCTTTTTTTGTTATCTTGGCCAATCTGAGAAGTGTATATTGGTACCTAAAAGTTGTCTTAATTTGCATTTCTCTGATCAATAGTGATTTAGAACATTTTTCATATGTAAATTAGACAGGTAAATCTAATGTCTAATACAGATCTGGTCATTTTGTCAGGAACTCCTTATTGCCTCTAGGATAAAATACAAAATCTTTAGCTTGACACTTTGATAGTTGGCATAATAGATAGCTCACGGGCCTAGAGTTAAGAAGACTTGAATTCAAATCTGGCCTCAGAAATTTACTATTGTATACTCTGGGCAAGTCACTTAACTGCTGTCTACCTCTTTTCTCCAACTATAAAACAGGGATAATACTAGCATGTACTTCTCAAGGGTTGTTGTAAGATCAAAGCAGATATTTGTAAAGTGCTTTGTAAACCTTACACTCCCATATAAATGCTAACTGTTATTTCACGATTAACTGAAAGATGTAGAGAATATAAGATGTCATTGTTTGGGTTTTGTGTTTGTTTGTTGATTATTAAAAGGCATCTATAAGTGCTCCAAATCACTATTGATCAGAGAAATGCAAATTAAGACAACTCTGAGGTACCACTACACACCTATCAGATTGGCTAAGATGACAGGAAAAGATAATGGTGAATGTTGGAGGGGATGTGGGAAAACTGGGACACTGATATATTGTTGGTGGAACTGTGAATGGATCCAACCATTCTGGAGAGCAATTTGGAGCTATGCTCAAAAAGTTATCAAACTGTGCATACCCTTTGACCCAGCAGTGTTTCTACTGGGCCTATATCCCAAAGAGATCTTAGAGGAGGGAAAGGGACCCACATGTGCAAAAATGTTTGTGGCAGCCCTTTTGTAGTGGCTAGAAACTGGAAACTGAATGGATGTCCATCAATTGCAGAGTGGCTGAATAAATTATGGTATATGAATGTTATGGAATATTATTGTTCTGTAAGAAATGATCAGGAGGATGATTTCAGAGAGGTCTGGAGAGACTTACGTGAACTGATGCTGAGTGAAGTGAGCAGAACCAGGAGATCATTATATACAGCAACAAGACTATATGATGATCAATTCTGAAGGACATGGCTCTTTTCAACAATGAGGTGATTCAAACCAGTTCTTATTGTTCAGTGATGAAGAAAGCCATCTACACCCAGCGAGAGGCCTTTCTATTGATGTTTGTTTGCATTTTGTTTTCCTTCTCAGGTTTTTTTTTCCTATAGATACGATTTTTCTTGTACATCAAGATAACTGTATAAATATGTATACATATATTGGATTTGTCATATATTTTAATGTAGTTAACATGCATTGGACTATCATGCCATCTAGGAGAGGGAGTGGGGGGAAGGAGGGAAAAATTTGTAACAGAAAGTTTTTTAAGGATCAATGATGAAAAATTACCCTTGCATATGTTTTATAAATAAAAAGCTTTAACAAAAAAATTTAAAATTTACTATAAAAAATAAAAGGCATTTATTCAGGAAAATAAAATGCTGACTTTTGGGTTCTTTTACAATGAAATGTCTCCCTTTTATAGTTCAAGATCATTGGATCCTTGGAAGATAAAACAATACAAATAAGCCTTTTCTAACAACCCCCAATGATAAACTTCACACAAGGCCTAAAACAGGGAGACATATGGTCACCAAAGTGTTTGCTACTGTGATAAAGGAGATCAAACCCAGAATTCAGGTTCAAGAAATATTGCCTGTGAACAATGGAGTTCTCTGGTTATTGCTATTTATGAATGACATTGTAATAGTTTCATCAAGCCCAGAACATTGTAGAGTCTCCTGAAAAGATCTGTCCTCTCTCAAAGGGGATTGCTTTAACTATCCACATGGGAAAAGCCAAGTGGATAAAGAATGTCTAATGCTCAGTTTTCAATATATATTTGGATGGAACTTCTAGAGCCTTTCTATAGCATATATACGTGGGATGGACAGTAAAGTAACAGAGTTACATAGATGGAACAGAAAAGACTGGATTACTTTCAGGAAATTACAAATCTCAACAAAACCCAACTTTTACATGAAAGCAAAAGCTCATCTTTTCAATTTTACCATTTTACCAGTGTTGGCATATGGCAACAAAACAAGGAATACCACCACCTTCAATTCACAAAAAATGAATGTCACACAGAGGTTAATGGCACACTGTAATCTTGGGAGAATAGGAGTAAAGGATGTTATCAAGGAATTGTATGATAGGAAGAAAAGATATTCTGGTCACATCACAAGACTGAATCATGGCAAATGGAAAGCTGGAGTGATCTTCTGGTAGCCTTGTGATATCAGGAGAAAGAGAGGATCTCCACTATATGGATAAATCTCCTATGGAGAATTGTTGGGAAAACAAGGATAAGACCTACACGGGATGATTAGGTGTGTATGGGTGGCAATCTGTACTCTTGGAGAGAACTTCTGAATTTATAAGATCATAGATTCATTTGAAATTTTGAGTACATGCTAGCTATTTTGCCAGGGTCTAGGAATCCAAGAACAAAAACGAGGTAGATATTGCCTTTATTGGGGGAGAGGATATAAGAAATTCACAACAATAGGTGTATTTAAGAAAAATAAAAATAAATATAATGTCAAGGCAGGGAGGGAGCAGGCAAAAAGTGCAATAACTTGGGGAATCTGGAAAAACCTCTGGAAGAAGGTGGCCCTTAAGCTGAACTTTCAAGTGAGTCAAGGTTCCAAAGGTAGATGTGAGAAGGGAGAACATTCCAGACACGTGGGACAGCATGTACGAAGGTATAGAATAGGGAGATAGAAGGTGATGTATCAAGAACAGGCACTAGGAAAGCCTGGTTGGAACTTAGTGAAGGGAATGATGTGTAATTAGCCTGGAAAGTAAAGCTGGAGACAGATTGCAAAGGGCTTTAAATGCCAAATAGAGGAGTTTGTATGTTGTTCACAAGACAAAAGGTAAACTCCTAACTTACAGAGAAGAGCCATTGTCACTGAGAGGGTAACTAACTGTCCCATGGTAACTCAACTAGTTTTTATCAGGGTGTGATTTGAAGCCAAGTATTCCTCACTAAAACCAATCCTCTATCCACTATGCTAGGCTCCTCTTTTGCTTTGCATATAAAAACTTAGCAATTTTTAAAAATTAAATTGAATTGTGTGGAGTTGGTTGTTACTTTATCTCTATGTTCCTCAGTTTTCTCATCTGTAAATAAGAAGGTTGGCCTGGATGAACTTTATTTATAAAAATATAATAGCTTTTTATTTTCAAAATGCATGCAAATATAGTTTTCAACATTCACTTTTACAAAACATTGGGTTCCAGATTTTTCTCCTTCCCTTCCTCCCTCCTCTTCTAGACAGCAAGTAATCCAATATAAGTTAAACATGTGTGATTCCTCTATACATATTTCCTTGTTTATCATGCTGCACAAGAAAAATCAGATCAAAAGTGAAAAAATGAGAAAGAGGGAAAAAGCAAGCAAATAACAAAAAGATGAAAATACTATATTGTGGTCCATATTCAGTTCCCTTAGTGCTCTCTCTGGATGTAGATGGCTCTCTCCATCACAAGTCTATTGGAATTGGCCTGAATCACCTCATGGTTGAAAAGAACCACAAGAATCAGAACTGATCATCGTATAATGTTCTTGTTGCTGTGTACAATGTTCTCTTGGTTCTACTCACTTCATTTAGCATCAGTTCATGTAAGTCTCTCCAGGCTTCTCTAAAATCCTTGGATGAACTTTATCGCCCCTTCCAAGCTCTTTCAATGATCTCTCTATGCCTCATCTATTTAATAAGCATAATATGTGACATATCTACTTCTCAATGGATTCTAGGAGGCTGAAATGAGCAAATCCATGTGAAAAGGCCCTGTTCATATGCAAAATATTCTGAACAGAACAGTCACTGATACTTCAGGGTGGGATTGAGACTTTGAAGCTTAGGGAACAGTTCATAGGGCAAATCATACCACATGTCTCATCCAAATCAATAAACGAAAAATGCCGAAAAGTCAGACATGACTGAAATTTCTTTCTTTTTCTTTTTTTTTTCCTTTTTGCTGAGGCAATTGGGGTTAAGTGACTTGCCCAGGGTCACACAGCTAGTAAGTGTCTGAGACCAGATTTGAACTCAGGTCCTCCTGACTTCAGGGTTGGTGCTCTATCCACTGCACCAACTAGCTGCCCCTTGACTGAAATTTCTAAAGAAGAACAGTACAGTATGTTAGGAGTCCCAAGTTTAACCCTGACTCTACTAGTAACTAGTTATGTGACCCCTTTGGGCAAGTCACCTCAGTTTTCTCATCTGTAAAATGGGGACAACAATATTTGTACCATTACAGAATTATTGTGGGGAAATCACTTTGTAAACAATCAACTAACATTTATTATGTCCCTAGTATGTTCCAGGGAGTATGCTAAACATTGGGAATATAAAGAAGGAAGGGGGAAAACTAGTGTCTACTCTCATGGAAATCACAGTCCATTGCGAGTGTTGATTATTTTGGACTATATGAACTTTCAGCTCTGGATTACAGATCCAGATGATCACAGATCACAGATCCTATGATTTCTCTCTGATGAGAGGGGATGCTCCTTCCAGAGCTCAGGGAAGGTGCAGTTGCTACAAGTGACCACAAGATGGCAGAGTGAAGCAGTATTAAACAAACAGTTTTCCACCAACTCGGAGAAAATGAAGGGGACTGGGAGCTATTAAGTAGTTTCGGTTAGCAGGATGTGTCGTGAAGTTGTTTCTTCAGAATCAGATATACTTTCAGAAGCAATTAATTCACATCCATCTTGATAATGATGGATGATAAAATTACATTTCGAATAGCATTTCAAAGCTAAAATGAATTTTCTTCATAATAATTTCCTTTAGTAGGTAGTATAAGTCTTGCTGCTTCCATATTCAGAATTAGGAAACTGAGGCTCAGAGAAGTGTAATAATTAGGCCAAGAATGCACAGACAGGACATGTCCCAGTCCTAGTCCTTCTCTTGAAATCTGATCTTGCAAACCATTGGATATCTCCAATAAAAGATGTCCCAAAGGTATTTCAAACTCAACACATCCAAAACATAATGCGTTATCTTTTCCCTAAGAACTTCTTTTCTTCCTATCTTGCTTTGTTTCTGTGTATCTTCCCAAGTCACCCAGGTTTGCAACCTTTCTGTCTTCCTTGACACTTCTTTTCCTTACCCCTTAAATCTAATCAATTGCTTCTACCTCTGTAATGCATTTACATCCATTTTCTGTCCATTCATGATGTCACCATTCAAGTTCAGGCCTTCATCTCCACTCACTTGGACTATTGCAATAGCCCCCTAATTAGTCTCCTACTTATACATTCTATCTTTCTCTTTTCTCCAGCCCATTCTCCACACAGCCACCAAATGTAGGTTCTCTATTTTCCTCCCCAGCTCATGAATTTCCATTGGCTACAAACTCATCTCTTTGATATCTAAAGCCTTTCACAACCTAGTTCCAATCTCCTTTCCCTGCCATATTGCGTATTAATCTCCTCCATGTCATCTTCTAGGTAAACTAACCTGCTTATTCTTCTTACAACATTCCATCTCTTGTGTTTTCTCCTCTCTCTAAACTTTTCATGTGGTGAAGTTGTCTGTTCCCATTGATTAAATTATCAGCTTTATGCTGATGATTTTTAAATCTACTTATTTAGCTTTAACCTCTCTATTGACCTCTAGTCTCACATATCCAACTGCCTATCAGATATCTCAAGAATTGGATGCCTTGCAGACATATTATGCTTAGTATATCAAAAATTGAACTCAAATTTCCCCAAAAAAACTTCCCCCCTTTCAAACTTGTATTATCAACTGTATTCAAAGTCCTCCGGTCTTGACACTTAGGGGTCATTCTCAACTCTTCTCTCTAAAACTCTTCTTCCTCCCCGCTTTTCTAACATTCAAATTATTGCCACGGCTTATTGATTTTACCTTTGTATTAGCTCCTAAATATGTCCCCTTTTCTCCTCTGATGCTGTTCCCACCCTGGTGAAGGTCCTTATCTCCTCACAGCGGAACTATTGCAGTAGTCTGTAAGTCAGTCTGCCTGTCACAAATCTCTCCCCACTCCATTTCATCCTCCACCCAGCTGCTAAAGTGGTTTTTGATGTCATCTACCCTACTCAAGAAATTTCAGTGGCTCCCTATTATCTCTAAGATTACATATAAAATCCTCTGTTTAGCATTCAAAGCCCTTTATAATCTTCCCCTAGCACCTTTCCAGTCTTCTTACACCCTACAATCCCATGCCAGCCCCTTTTATGCTCTTCAAATCCAGTGACAGTGGTCTTCTTGCAGCTCCTCAAACATGATTCTTCATCTACCAACTCTGAGGATTTTTCCTGGCTGTTTGCCATGAATGGAATGCTGTCTCTCCTCACCTCTGCCTTCTGGATTTTCTGGCTTCCTTCAAGTCCCAGATGAAATTTCATCTTTTACAGTAAGCCTTTCCCAATCCCCCTTAATTCTTGTGCCTTCCCTCATTGATTAGTTCTAATCTATCCTGTAGCTTGTTTGTACATAGTTTTTTGCATGTTGGAACTTATGAGTTCCTCCAAGGCAAGGACTGTCTCTTAACTTCATTATCTACAGTACTATCACAGTACCTGGCATATATATAGGCATATTTTATTAGATCACTGAATTTGCACAGGCTTTCCCTCCTGTCCCTCCCATCTGAAATTCTCTTCCTGCTCAACTCTGTCTCATAGGATCTCTGACTTACTTCAAAGATGTGCCATCTCTTAGAGGAAAGCTACTATAAACCCCTCCAGTTGTAAGTGCTTTATCCCCTGGAAATTAATTTGCATTATTCTATATACATTTTATATTTACATATCCATGCTTATACATTTAATATTTTCCTCTGAATAGAATTTAAGCTCCTTGAGGGCAAAAGCTGTTTTATTCCTGTCTTTGTATCCCTAATTTTTAGGGCACATCATAAGTTCCTATACTTCCTTTCTTCCTTTTCCTCTTTCTTTCTTTCCTTCCTTTTCTTCTTTCTTTCTTTCCTTTCCTCCTTTCTTCCTTCTTTTCTTCCTCTGGCAAACAGGATTAAGTGATTTGCCCACACAGCTTGTAAGTATCTGAGGCTGGTTTTGAACCCTTCTGACTCAGGGTTGGTGCTCTACTCACTGTACCACCTACCTACTCCTACATAGTAAATTCCCTTTTTTTTAAACTTTTTTTATTAAAGCTTTTTATTTACAGAACATATAAATAATTTTTTAACATTGGCCTTTTCAAAACTTTCTGTTCCAAATTTTTCCCTCCTTTCCCCCACCCCCTTCCCTGGATGGCAGGTCGTCTAATACATGTTAAAAATGTTAAAATATATGATAAATCCAATATATGCATAAATATCTATAAAGTTATCTTGCAGCATTAAAAAAAAACCCGGATCTCCAACCATTCTGGAGAGCAATTTGGAGCTATGCTCAAAAAGTTATCAAACTGTGCATACCCTTTGACCCAGCAGTGTTTCTATTGGGCTTATATCCCAAAAAGATCTTAAAAGAAGGAAAGGGCCCCACATGTGCAAGAATGTTTGTGGCAGCCCTTTTTGTAGTGGCTAGAAACTGGAAACTGAATGGATGCCCATCAATTGGAGAATGACTGAATAAATTATGGTATATGAATGTCATGGAATATTATCGTTCTGTAAGAAACGACCAGCAGGACGATTTCAGAGAGGGCTGGAGAGACTTGCATGGACTGATGCTGAGTGAAATGAGCAGAACCAGGAGATCATTATACACAGCAACAACAATACTATATGAGGATCAATTCTGATGGACATGGCTCTCTTCAACAATGAAATGTTTCAAACCAGTTCCAATTGTTCAGTGAAGAAAGCCATATACACCCAGAGAGAGGGATATGAAATGTGGACCACAACATAACATTTTCATGGTCTCTATTGATGTTTGTTTGCATTGTGTTTCCTTTCTCTGATTTTTTTTCTTGTAGATATGATTTTTCTTGCACAGCAAGATAAGTGTGGAAATATGTATACATACATTCGATTTGTTAAGTATTTTAACATAATTAACATGTAGTGGATTTCCTGCCATCTAGGGGAGGGGTGGGGAGTAGGGGGGAAAAATTTGTAACAGAAAGCTTTGTAAGGGTCAATGTTGAAGAATTACCCATACATATGTTTTACAAATAAAAAGCTATAATAAAGAAAAAAAAAGGAAAAGGAAAAAAACGGATCTAGAAAGAGAAAAAAAAAACCTAAGAAGGAAAAAAAATGCAAGCAAGCATCGACAGAAAGCATTAAAATGCTATGTTGAGGTCCACACTCAGTTCCCACAGGCCTCTCCCTGGGTGTATATGGCTTTCTCCATCACTGAACAATTGGAAATGGTTTGAATCATCTCATTGTTGAAGAGAACCATGTCCATCAGAATTGATCATCATATAGTCTTCTTGTTGCTGTGTATAATGTTCTCCTGGTTCTGCTGATTTCACTCAGCATCAGTCCATGCAAGTCTCTCCAGTCCTCTCTGAAATCCTCCTGTTGGTCATTTCTTACAGAACAATAATATTCCATGACATTCATATACCATAACTTATTCAGCCATTCTCCAATTGATGGGCATCCTTTCAATTTCCAGTTTCTTGCCACTACAAAAAGAGCTGCCACAAACATTTTTGCACATGTAGGTCCCTTTCCCTCCTTTAAAATCTTTTTGGGATATAGGCCCAATAGAAACAATGCTGGGTAAAAGGGTATGCACAGCGTGATAACTTTTTGAGCATGGTTCCAAATTGCTCTCCAGAATGGTTGGATCCATTCACAGTTCCATCAACAATGTATCAGTGTCCCAGTTTTCCCACATCCTCTCCAAAATTAATCATTATCTTTTCCTGTCATCTTAGCCAATCTGACAGGTGTGTAGCGGCATCTCAGAGTTGTCTTAATTTGCATTTCTCTGATCAATAGTGATTTGGAGTACCTTTTCATATGACTATAAATAGTTTCAATTTCTTCATCTGAAAATTGTCTATTCATATCCTTTGGATATTTATCAATTGGAGAATCAATTGGAGCTTGAATTCTTATAAATTTGAGTTAATTATATATTTTAGAAATGAGGCCTTTATAAGAACCTTTGAGTGTAAAAATGTTTTCCCAGTTTATTGCTTCCCTTCTAATCTTGTTTGCATTAGTTTTGTTTGCATAAAAACTCTTTAACTTGATATAACAAAAATTATCTATTTCACGATTTATAATGATCTCTAGTTCTTCTTTGTTCACAAATTCCTTCCTCCTCCACAGATCTGAGAGGTAAATTATCCTGTTTTTCTAATTTGTTTATAATATCATTCTTTTTGTCTAGATCATGAACCCATTTTGATCTTATCTTGGTAAAAGGTGTTAGGTGTCATAGTAAATCTCAATAAATGTTTGCTAAATTGAATTGACAATCAGAGGTACATATCAAATCCAGGTTTATTAATGCCTTGAGAATACAGATCCCCTGGGCAGCTAGGTGGCGCAGTGGATAGAGCACCAGCCCTGAAATCAGGAAGACCTGAGTTCAAATTTGGTCTCAGACACTTAACATTTTCTAGCTGTGTGACCCTGGGCAAGTCACTTAACCCCAATTGCCTCAGGGAAAAAAAAGAGAGAGAGAGAGAATACAGATCCCCTGAACACTAGAAACTCCTCTACTGTGTCTGAGTGACTTGGTCCAAAAATAGTACTGATGGTCCAGTTCTTCCTTTATAAATTTCTCATTCCATTGCCATCTCAAGAGCAGAGTGGTTCCCTAAAGTTCATGCTTCCTTTAAGACCATGATTCTCTTCTATAAATGGTAATCTAGAAGGAACATATGGTTGAGGAGAATTCCTCAAGTTGAGTCCATGTGAGTCTCATTGGCCTTCTAGCTCTCCAGGCTCCCAATCTTTGGGAGTGAGTCTTTTACTCCATGTTAAAGCTAGATGCCAATGGTTAAGGTCAGTTCTATAAACTGACCTCAAATCATCAGTCAGTCTGTTCCAATCCAATAAGCATTTTTAAATGTTTATTAAATTAAATTAATATAATATAATATATTCATAATTACATATTATATATAATTAATTTAAAATAAATTAAACATTAAACTTCCTGAGTATAAGGCACTATGCTAAACTCCAGGAATACAAAGAAAAAATGAAAACCATTATCTGTCCTCAAGAACTTTATATTCTAGGGGTTGAAGGAAATATAAATATACATAAGTATATACCTAAATATTTGAAGAAGCGGGAGAGAAAATAAACAACTTTCAGCTAGGTGATACAGTGGACAGGGTGCTGGAGTCAGGGAAAACTGAGTTCAAATATTGGCTTCAGATACTTAATAACTATGACTCTAGGCCATTCATTTAACCTGTTTGCCTCAATTTCCTCAACTGTAAAATGGAAATAGTAATAGTACCTGCCTTCCAAGTCTGTTGTTAGGATCAAATGAGATATTTGTAAAGCACATTAGAGCAGTAACTGGTACAAAGTAAGGATTTAATAAACACTTCTTTCTTTCTTTTCTGCCTTCATTTTTATATCCTCCCTCTTTCTTTTTCTCCTTTATTCCTTCTCTCCTTCCTGTCTTCTTTCCTCCTTTTCTCCTTCCTTTACACACTCTCTTCATGCTTCTATCTTTCTTTCCTTCTCTCATTCTTTCCATTTCTCCCTCCCTCCTCTTTCTCCCTCTTTTGTTCTCTTTCTCTCTTCCTCCTTCCTTCCCTTCTTCTTTCCCTTCCTAGGAAATTACTCTATATACATTTTATATTTATGTATCCATATATATATACATATATATGTGTATATATACTTAATATTTTCCTCCCAATGGAATATAAGCTCCTTGAGGACAAACGTTGTTTTATTCCTGTTTTTGTATCCCTAGTTTCTAAGGCACATCATAAGTTCCTATACTTTCTTCCTTCCCTTCCTCCCTTCCTTTCTTACTTGCTTGTTTGCTTGTTTTCTTCCTTCCTTCTTTCTTTCCTCCCTTCCTTCCTGTTAAGAAAGACTTCTTCATAAAATGAGCTTTGTAAGAAGTCAAAGATTCTAAGAGGCAGAGATGAACAGGGAGGTGCATTCCAGGTCAGGGGCAATCTCTGTAGAAACAAAGAAGCAAGGGTTGGAATGCTGAGCTCTGGGAAATTCAAAAAGACCAGATTGGCTGGAATGTGGAATTAGTGAAGAGGAGTAATGATCATCAATGAGGTGTTAATGAGGCAACGAGGTAAGGAATTCACACCTTATCAAGGAGTTAACCTTGTCAAAAGAATTTCACACTTGATTAAGGAACCACTAGCTGTGGCAGAATTTAAGTCACTACCTTTTATTTGGGGTTATTATCAGAGGTATAGTTAGGAGTTCTTGCAATTCAAAAAAATTGCTTGAATTGGGGTGAGAGGTAGCACTAATTCCAAGGAACTTCAGGAAAATCTATCCCCCAGTGAATCCAGCTCATAATACCCCTCCCCACAAACATGTATATTCAGTTTCCAGGAAGAGGGATGTATATGTGTGGGAAGTGCATGGCCTGGGATTTTGTAGAACAAGGGACCTATAGAACACCTTTACTCTAGAACTCCTTCATTTTCTTGTTGAGGAAATTGGGACCCACTGAGGTGAGATGATTTTATTGAAGTCAGGTAGCAAGAATCTGAGTTCAAAGAGAACCTTGAGAAATGCCTTTTCTTGCAAAATTAAGGGAAATGGGGAGACAGAGAAGGGTTTGTCAAAGCCTGGAAAGTTTCTTTTTTTATTTAATATATAAAGCTTTTTATTTACAAAACATATGAGTGATTTTTCAACATTGACCTTTGCAAAAACTTTTTTTCCCAAGCTTTTCCCCTCCTTCCCCCCAACCCCCACCCCTAGATGACAGGTAATCTAATACATGC
>JAJPUD010008525.1:0-46931 GCA_023553655.1 Myrmecobius fasciatus | reverse complement strand
TTTTTGTTTTACCTAGTTTAGGTATCAGTACCATGTCTGTATCATAAGAGGAGTTTGGTAGGAGTCCTTCATTCCCTATTTTTTCGAATAGTTTATATAATATTGGAGTTAATTGTTCTTTAAATGTTTGGTAGAATTCACGTGTAAATCCATCTGGTCCTGGGGATTTTTTCTTAGGGAGTTGATTAATGACTTGTTCTATTTCTTTTTCTGAAATGGGACTATTTAAGTAATTTATTTCCTCTTCTGTTAATCTGGGTAATCTATATTTTTGTAGATATTCCTCCATTTCACTTAGGTTATCAAATTTATTGGCATACAGTTGGGCAAAGTAACTCCTGATTATTGCTCTAATTTCCTCTTCATTGGTGGAAAGTTCTCCCTTTTCATTTTTGAGACTAACAATGTGATTTTCCTCTTTCCTTTTTCTAATTAAATTAACTAGAGGTTTATCTATTTTGTTTTTAGTTTTTATTTATTTTTAGTTTTATTTATTAATTCAATAGTTTTTTTACTTTCAATTTTACTAATCTCTCCTTTTATTTTTAGGATTTCAAGTTTGGTATTTGATTGGGGGTTTTTAATTTGTTCTTTCTCTAGCTTTTTTAGTTGCAAGCCCAATTCATTGATTTTCTCTTTCTCTATTTTATGCAAATAAGCATCTAGAAATATAAAATTTCCCCTTATTACCGCTTTGGCTGTATCCCACAAATTTTGGTATGTTGTCTCATTATTATCATTCTCTTGGATGAAATTACTAATTGTGTCTGTAATTTGCTGTTTTACCCACTCATTCTTTAGGATAAAATTATTTAGTTTCCAATTGGTTTTTGGTCTATTTTCTCCTGGCCTTATATTGCATGTGATTTTTATTCCGTCATGATCTGAAAAAAATACATTTATTATTTCTGCCTTCCTGCATTTGATTTTGAGGTTTTTGTGTCCTAACACATGGTCAATTTTTGTATAAGTTCCATGGACTGCTGAGAAAAAAGTAAACTCCTTTCTGTCTCCATTTAATTTCCTCCAAAGATCTATCATACCTAACTTTTCTAACATTTTGTTTACCTCCTTAACTTCTTTCTTATTTATTTTGTGGTTTGATTTATCAAGTTCTGAGAGAGGGAGGTTGAGATCCTCCACTATTATAGTTTTGCTGTCTATTTCTTCTTGCATCTCTCTGAACTTTTCCTCTAGGAATTTCCATGCTATACCACTTGGTGCATATATGTTTAGTATTGATATTGCTTCATTATCTATGGTACCCTTTAGGAAGATATAATTTCCTTCTTTGTCTCTTTTAATGAAGTCTATCTTTGCTTTTACTTGGTCTGAGATCAGGATTGCTACCCCTGCTTTTTTTTGTTCACCTGAAGCATAATAGATTCTGCTCCAGCCTTTTACCTTCATCCTGTATGTATCTCTATGTTTTAGATGTGTTTCTTGTATACAACATATTGTTGGATTCTGGTTTTTAATCCAGCCTGGAAAGTTTCTTAATAATCACATATGCATATATATATATATATATACACATAATAGTCAAGGGATTGAAGTTCTTCACTTGTAGCCTATGTAAGACAATCACTCCTTTCTCTACTTGCCATTTTTCTTATTCATTCTCATCTCAGGATCTAAGGTAATCATGGGGTATATTCTAATGTTTCCACATTAATTATGAAAATTTTAATATATTTCTCATTAATTATACAATTAGCTTTGAGCTCCACCTAGGATATGAAATAGTATTTTTTAATAAACTAGAGAAACCATTTTTTGATATGTTTACTTTCTCCACATATCTCCAATATCCTAGAGTTAATATCAAATTACCAGTACTATTTATTAACAATGTAACAAATAATAAAAAACAAACACATGATTATTTACAATTTATCAGTTGTGAGAAAAATTATAGCCAGGCACCTCTAACTATTACTAAACAAAAAATTTTTCAAGTCTGGAAACATAGTCCTACCATTTAGCTCTTTCCAGATACAAATTTAAGCTTTTTCTTAAGAAATTTCTTCATGACTGATGCTGAGGGAAGTGAGCAGAACCAAGAGAACACTGTACACAGTTACAGCAAGATTATGTGATGATCAACTATGATAGACTTAGCTTTTCTCAGCAATGTGGTGATCCAGATAATTTCAAAAGATCTGGGACGGAAAATGCCATTTGCAAACAAAGAACTATGGAGACTGAATGTAGATGAATTATAGTATTTTTACATTCTGTTTGCTTTGCTTTTTCTTTCTCGTGGTTTTTACCTTTTGGTCTGATTTTTCTTGAACAACATGTCAAAATATGGAAATATGTTTAAATAAAAAAAATTTCAGTTTCTTTGCAAGATAAAGGCTAAAATCAGTTCTCTCAGAATCTAAGTTCTCTTAGACTTTTTCTCTCCTTCAGTCATCATAGCTAGTCTTTCTAAAATGACAAGTTAAACTCTCAAATTCCTCACTGAATGATAGTTTAAATTTTAATAGTCTAAAATGCTATTGCTTCTTAAAGATACAGTAATAACATCTACAGATTGTGGAAAACATTATTGAATTTGTTATCACACATGGCAGTTGATCAGGCACAAGGTCTCTGGAGCTTTGGAAAACAAGAGACATTCTTGAGGTTAATCAGGAAATATAGAGTTTGTAAAGGTTTAAAGGATGAAGAACTTTAGTTTAGGATTTTTTGATTATACCTTCCAATAAAAGGTGCCTCTTGTTGTCTTGGTTGGTAAATTTCAATAATTATTAGATATATGGATTAGCTAAAACTTCTATGAAGTTTTATGAGAAGTTTGTGTCCATTCTTCCCATTGATGCTGTATGTATTTGTGAGAGAATATATTTTAGATTTGTGGTGGTAACGTTTTGTAAATATTATCTTTATTGTTCCATTTTAACAAATGCTCTGAGCTAATATTGCTTACTAGCATGTTATTGGGAAGCACAGTGATGGGGGCACATTTTGGCAAGGATTACTCCTTTGTGCTTATCTAGAAAATGGAAGCTGCACACAAAAGCATCTATTTGAACTGAAACAGAATGACGTCAGCAGAACCAGAAAAACAAAGTAAACTACAATGGGAAATGGAAAGAATAATAAAGTCAAAATTGAATACTATGAAATTATGAAAGTCCAAGTTTTCCCCCAAAATGGATAAGAAACTGCACCTCTCTTCCTTTGCAGAAGTGGGGGACTAGGGATGTGGAACATTATACATATTGTCACACTCAAGTCGATGTTTTGGAAAGAAAGCATATTATGTCTACATAAAGTCCCTTGCTCACACTTTTCTGAAGAATAGTTCTTGGACTCTCCAAATTCCCATTATTTGCCTTGAAAAGACAATGGTGTAACCAACTAATATAAGAAACAGCAGCATATGAGAGGGGAAACACATGATCAAGGGGTAAAAGTTTTCAAACCATAGACTACTGGAGAGAGGAGACTTTTTCCACTTATTGTTGTTGAGATATTTTAGTCATGTTTGAGACAAGTCTTATCCTACCCCATAGGAAACACACACACACAGTCTCAAATATGACTGAAATATCTCAACAATAATAATATTTGATATGTATATTGTTACCTTGAGTGCTTATAAGGGATCAGTGATTCTTTTTACCCACTTATGTGGAGATTAAAGCCAGGTTATTTGAACTATATTCTGAAATTTCAAAGAAGCAACTTTGGGGATAACATGAGTCATGGAAGTTGTTGATTTCTGCTATAGCTCCTAAAATTGAACTCCATCCCTGTAAATCCAGTTCTGCTCCTTAGCTTACCAAAATAAAAGCAGAGATTGAGATAGAGGCAATGCAAACCCTCATAGAAGTTCCACCTAATTTTTGTTGTTGTTGTTGTTGTTGCTCTTGTGTGCTACCCCTTTACCTACGTGAGAGAGCCAAAACATTTTGGAGACTGTAAGAAAAATTTTGGCCCCTCAGATGTAGAGAATATTTTATGGAATATTTTATGGAAAAGAAAATCACTTAAATTATTTGAGCTGTATACGGTTTGGAGTTCAGGGAGTTTTACTAACCCTAAGCCATGTGGGGGAAGCAATATCCTAAAGCAATGCAATGTGGACCAGTTTTTCCTTAAAAAGAAATGAAACTCTTTTCATGATTTAAGTGGCTCAATTGAGGATTGAGCTGTTAATGTGGCTTCCTGTTCACCTGAGAACAAAAAACCACAAGGAGCTCCAGCTGTGTCCTGATGTCTGGACTGAGGATACTATGGATTACTCAGAAAGCAGGGAAGCTGTGCTCAGCCAAATCGCTGTGGAGTTCTTCCTGTTCTCCTTGTTGAATATCCTTCCATTTGTTAACAGCCAGATCTTGTATGAATGTTTGTTTTCATTTCACTATAAAATCTGAGATACCACATTGCTATGGTCTGTTGGGGAGAATAGAATCAAACCACAGCCTATTACAAACCAGTTAGAGACTTGCAATAAGGACGGGGATGCTTCTAGCAGGAAGAAAAGGTTTAAATACAGGTTAAATGACTGAAGATTTTAATCTACTGACTGACTGGTCTGTATTCCAAAAGACCTTGGTCCCAGAAGCTTAAGATTCTAAAAGCTAGTAGATCTCCTTTTCTTTATGCTGGAAAAAAAAATACTGAGTATTGGGTTTTTTGTGGGGAAGAAGGTATGGGGCAGGGCTTCCAAGTCTGTTGATTGAGAGTGGCTCTGTGAAAGGCAGCCAGGTGGCACAATGACTGGGCTCAGACCTGGGTTCAAATGTAGCCTCAGACACTTCCTAGCACTGTAACCCTAGGCAAGTCACTTAACCTTTCTCCACCTCAGTTTACTCAACTATGAAATGAGGATAATAAATAGTATCTACCTCTCAGAGTAGTTGTGAAGATCAAATAAGATAGTATTTGTTAAATGCTTAGTACAGTACCTGGCACATTGTTATTCAGTCATGTCTGAACCTGTGATCCTGTGGACTATATAATGCCAATATTGCCCATGGAGTTTTCTTGGCAAAGATACTGGAGTGGTTTACCATTCCCTTCTCCAATGGATCAAGGCAAACAGACATTAAATGACTTGCCTAGAATTGTACTGCTAATAAGTATTTGAATTCAAGTCTTTCTGACTTCTGGCCCAATGGTCCATCCACAGAGCCATTTAGCTGCCTTACCTGACACATAGCAGGTATTTAATAAATGTTTGTTTTCTCCCTCCCTCATGCTCCCCTTCTTCCTTGTCTTTCCCCCCTTCCCAGCCCATCTTCCTCACTAAAAGAACTAAAGCTTAGATCCTGGCACCAATGCTAAAGAGAATTGGAAAAATCTACTTCTTTTACAGAAATGAGGTAGAATTTCAACTGAGGACTTCATATGAAACCCAGTGGGTAGCCATAGTAGGAACAAGTAAAAGGGGAAAGGAACAAGAATTTATTCAATGCTGACTGTGTTCCAGGCACTGTGCTAAAGTATAAAGTTGAAATGCTTTACAATTATTGCATTTGATCGTCATAACAATCCTGGGAGGTGGGTGCTATATTATCTTTATCTTACAGTTGAGGAAACTGAGGTAGATAGAGCTTAGTCATCCAGAAGACATAATTAGTTCAAAAAATTTCTCAGCGTCAGTTAATGGGTGTCTGAGGTGAGATTAAACTCAGGTCTTCTTGACTCCAGAATTATTGCTGTATCCATAGTGCCATTTAACTGTTAAAATACTTGCTGACCAAAACAATCCAGCAGAGGAAGGTGAGAAGTAGAAGAGATATAGTGGGATGCAGTGTGTATCAGCAGCAGACCCAGTAGAAAAGAGAATAATGATATTCCTATGAGTTGCCTTTTAAGTGAATATACTAGTCACAGCTGTTCCGTGTGTTTGTGCTTCTTCATATATGTTCTCTAGATGGGTTAATTCTTCCTTTTAGTGGTGTGTGTATTTGTGTCACAGTGTGCCCAGAATTTATAGGGGAATTGTTCCATTTCTGCCTTTCTTACTATGCTATTTGATTGTTACTTTTTTTTCTTTGAACTAGTTATGTCTTATGGATGACTAATAAAAGTAAACAAGTTGTCGGGGACTTGTGAATTGTGGTTTTTAAGTATATGAAGACATAAAAGATACTTTGAACCTGGGGAAATTTTTAGATGGCTTATGTGAGGCTGGGGGTACTAGGCCAAGGGGGGAAATGTTCTCAGATGCTACAGTGAAAAAGGTACCTGTTTTACACAGAAATTCATGGTTTTTTGCTGTCTGTGACAGGGTTCCAATATTTGCCTGTTGTCTCAGGGGGTTTCTGCTCTGTCCTCATCCATCTCACATAATTTCAGTAAGGACACTCATTATCCTATGAAGCCTTAGCTGCATATCAGGTAGTCTGGTCCCTCCTGGACTTCATATGTTTTCCCTGACTTATCAACAGTTGCCTCAGACCAGGGAAACTGACAGCATTTCTCCCATAGAAGCCACCTGGACTGTGCCAGAGAGTCTGGAAATAAGTTTCCTTTCTTCACTTAGCTTGGGGCAAAAAAGGTAGCAGGGACCTAAGTCCTTGAATACTATACTGGGAGCCTGTTATGAGGCCCCCTTTATGAGGATGTGCTCTGCTAATCTGAAAGGATGGGAGTTCCTAGAAATCCCATGTCAACTGAACAAATTTTCACTGTATTCAGATACTTAGGAGAGGGAAAACAGGGTATTCTACTAGGAAAGTGGGGAAAATAGGAGTCAAGTTCCTCCCTGGGTTTTTGTGAAAGAGAAAGAAGGTCAGATAGAAGAGTTTCATTCAAATGGGATAGAACCTTCATTTCTGGGACTCTGGTGCTTCGATGGACCTAGCTGCGACTTATGTTTCCCACTCATCAACCTATTTCCACTTTCTGAGCTTCATCACACTTGGGTCAGGAGGCCAGGGAGTTAGGGGTAGAAAGGGCCAGGGGAGAGAGAATCCCAAACATTTGCTGGCCAGGTTTCTTTCAGACTCAAATCTTTCCTTCTCTATTATCCTTCTCCTTCTCCCTTCTGCTAAAAAGAACATAGACAATAATTTTGATAGAAGAAGAAAAGGGTTGAGGGTACAAGGAGGAAGAAATCTTCCTAGCGCTTCCCAATTTTCTCCAAACCACATTGTCTGTACTCTAGCCTTCTCCTCCCATAGGAATTGGGACTCCCTATCCTGGGACTCTGGGCTCTGATTGTGACTTCTCACCTTATCTTACCAGGAATCCAGATCACCAGAGCATTATCTTGCCATCTCCAAGTCTTATCAGCAAATCTAAATCTTCCATTTTTGCCCTCCTTTTCAACTTTAACATGTGTATGTGCACGTGTGTACATATATATACTGTCTATATGTATATGTGTACATGCACTGTATATGAATATGTGTACGTGTGTGTAGTTTTCCTTTATTAGGATATAAAATCCTTGACAGCAAGGAATTGTCTTACTGATCTGTATTTGTATCATTAGTGCTTAGCACAATGTCTGCTATTTAATAAGGATAATAAATGCTTCTCATTCATTCATTTAATCATTTACTCAGAGCCACAGTTCAAGATTCCCAGATTAACCCAAGAAAATCTAGTCACATTTTCACATATTTTACATAAATGAGATACTAATTCATTTCCTATATTTGGCAGTTTGAGCCATCAGACCTAGAATCAGAGTTCTGATTCAGACTCAGACACTGACCAGCTGTATAATCCTAGGCAAATCATTTAATCTCTTTCTGCCTTAGTTTCTTCATCTTTATAATGGGGATAATAATAGTTCTTACTCCCATAACTGTTATAAGAATAAACTGAGGGCAGCTAGGTGGTGCAGCAGATAGAGCGAAAGCCCTGAAGTCAGGACGACCTGAGTTCAAATCTGATCTCAGACACTTAACATTCCCTAGCTGTGTGACCTTGGGCAAGTCACTTAACCTCAATTGCCTAAGCAAAAAAAAAAAAAGAATAAACTGAGACAATATTTGTAAAATGTTTTGTAAGCCTTAAAGCACTGTGCAAAAGCTGTATTATTATTATTGTCATTTCCAGTAACAATTTACATTTTATAGCACTTTAAAATTTAATAATAACTCACATTCATGTAATGCTTTGTACTCTATAAAGTATTCTCCTCATAGCAACCTTGTAAGGAAGATAATAAAACTGTTATTATTCCTGTTTTACAGCTGAAGAAAATGAGGCACAGAAATCTCCCCATAGTCACTTAATGTAGCTAGTTAATGGCAGGACCAGAATTTAAAATTGGGCACAATCCCCCATTCACCACTCTGCTTTCAGACTAGATCTATTTCTGTTCCCAGAATATGGTCGGTACTTTGAGGCCAGTGTTGGATGACAGTAATCACTCACATTCATATGAAGCTTCATGCTATACAGAACTTATTCTTCACAATAATCCTGTGGCTTAAACCTGGAAAGTATTATTATCCCCATTATACAGCTGAAGAAACTGAGGTACTTGCTCAAGATAACATACAGTACAGTTTACTGAGTGTCAGAACTTGTATAATACTCTTCTGATTCCAAGGCTAAATTTCTTTTCACTCAATCTCCTGCCTGTGTCTTCTCTATTCTTCTCATGTGCTTGGAAAAGGTTCTGTAACACTGAAGAAGACATCAATAATAATAGCTAATATTTATAAAGTGCTTATGTGACTGAACTAAGAATTTTACAATTATGTGAAAATCATTTGATTTTCACAACAACTCTGGAAGGTAGGCACTATTATTATCCCCATTTTACAGTTGAGGAAACTGAGCCAGCTAGGAAGTATCTGAGATAGGATTTGAACTCAAGTCTTCCTGACTCTAAGGTGAGAGGTCAATCCACTGAATCACCAAATGCTTTGATACTCAATATTTCAGACCCAGAGTAGGACAACGGAGCACCAGGAAACAAAGGATTCTACTCAAGTTTACTGGCACAGGAGGGATGGCACCAGAAATGTGAGTCAACCTGACGTGGTTTTGCCAGTAACTAATGTTGAGAGACCTTGGTCCAGTCTGAGAATATTAAACTAGATAATCTCTAAGTGAGGAGTTTTGGTGGAGTTCATTGAATGATGGACTTGGGTCATCTCCAATTGTCTTGATCTATGTCTTGCCACTGGGCTCAGATGGCTCTGGAGGGGAAAATGAGGCAGGTGACCTTGCATAGCTCACTTAAATCCAATTCGCCTGCCTGTCATGGCATCCCCTGCCTGATATCATGATCCTCTCAAGAACGAAGGACAAATTCTGACTTTGATTCTAAATTCCAGTCTCACTCAATGGGTGACCCTGGACAAGTCACTTAATCTCAGTGAACTGTATTTTCCTAGCATATAAAATGGGAATGGGACAATGTAGTGCAATGGATAGAGAAGAGGTCTTGAATCTAAGTTACTTAAACACTGAATGCCCTAGAAAACCCTAATTACAACTTGTAAAGAAAGTACATTGGTAAAAAGCCAATGAAATCATAGCTTGGTCCCTATCCCTACTTCTAGCCTTAAAATGGAGATAACACCAATACTTACTTCCCAGGGCCCAGTAAATATCTAATGAAATAATGTATCTAAAGTGCTTTGCAAACTTGAAAGCCTATATAAATGTCAGCTGTTATTATTTTATATGGTCCTTTCTGGTTCTGACATTCTATGGTTCTCATTTCTTAAGGTGAGGATTTTGATTGGAAACAGTAAAATATGTTTCAGTGCCCACCTTGCCCAACCCTGCCCTCTCCTCCCTACCTCCCACCCCAATTCTCAAAAACCTTCTATCCCCACCCCCAACCTTTTTTCACTCTCACCTTATTTTCACCTCATTTGTAGGATTTTAAGGTTTAGTTCCCTGGAAGGGAAAGAGGAGCTCACACCTCCAGTTCCGATTTTCAAATATACCTTCCTCACTTGTGAAAATAACCCTGCTAACGGTATCCAACCTGTCACAGCTGGCTGGGGGGGCTTGATAAATTTAGTGGTAATCAGAGCGAAAGGAACAAAGAAAGAGGGGAGGGACAATCCACAGAGAGCCACTCTCAAGCCTAGGAGGCTCTTCTGCCACATATGGCTGGACAGCTGAGAAGTCAAGGCTGCTTTCCTTACAAGAAGGGGCTGGTCATTTCTGGGCCTTCACTTCCTGCTCTGTTTGCTCCAGCAAAGCAGGTGCTATTCTGTCCATCTTCCTCAGTCCCTCACAACCCCTGCCCCCAGATTGATTCTCCAGGCTGCTTCCCCTCAGAGAAGTAAATGAAAGATCAGTTCCTGCAAGTGAGATTGGAGGCAATTAACCTTAAGACCTTGCAATGGGGGATGTGTTTTGCAGCCAGAGGCTGCAGAGAGTAGAACTCACCTGACTGGCCTTCCTGCAAAGTCATCCAATTAGGGAAGCCCCCAGCAGTAGGACTACTCCTCCCTAGCCCCCTACATCCATGAGCAACCTAGATACTTTTGACCTGTAACCCCCTTAGGACCATCCCTCCTTCTACTCTGTAAAGAAGCTTCCAGGGGCATCTTTTTCATTTTACCTTTTCTTGGAGTAGAGATTATTCATTAATTGATAACATATTCTTTTAATATGATAGCCACCCTCAGAGGCTACTTGTTCTCTGGGGTAGCATGGATCAATCATTCAGTCCATCCATACCACTTCCTATCTCCATTTCCTCACCACTAAACTACTCTTCTGGGTCTATCTCTAGAGACCCATGTTTGGGGTAGCCCTTCGTCCTCTGGGAAAAATACAATCCTTGCCCTTAGAGTCTTCTCGATGTGTTTGGGGAAATAAATACAATCATTTCCCTCAGTAATGCTTCCTGTGGAATGGGGGAAGACACAGACTATGTGGTTAGGGAGCTCTCAGTGCCCCAATTGGTGTTCCCAGATCAGTGGGGGGAAATAGAGTCTCTGCCTTTGAGAAACTCCCAAACTGAGGGAGACAATTCTTGTCTTGTTTCCCTGGAGCTATATTGGAGTGCAATGAAAAAGAGCATTATTTTTAAAGTCAGAGGTCTTGGTTTCAAATCCTATCTCTGATACTATCTTGAACTTGATAAGCCTCAGATTACCTCATCTGTAAATGGGGAGTTTGGAGTCCTCAGTCTCTGAGGTCCCTCTCAGCTCTAGATCTAAGATCCACTAGAATGGAGGCTCACTGGGAATGGGAACTGTTTTCATTCATTGTATTAATAGTTTTAGTGCCTGGCACATAGTAGGCATTTCACAAATACTTGTGCATTATAGGGCCAGAAGGCATTACTGGACCTCCCCTTCACCTCTCCAGACAGCCCCGGAACTGTGTGATTTGAGGAAAAAAGTTCTGTGTTTGGAGGGAGTCAGATATCTTGAATTCTTTTTGGACCTACCTCTGCCTGGGCTACCTGTCCTGGACAAACATCATCTCTACCAGCATCTGCTTCCTTATCTAAAAACAGAATTCAGGGTACATCACTCAAGGATGGCATCAAGATAAAAAAGATCCCAGACTCAGAGGAGCTTTCTGAAAAACAATAAAGCACCTTTCCTTTGTCTTTTCTAATTAAGTTAGAAAAGCCTATGGTCCCCATGAGTAGCTTCCACACCTCTCACCTGAGCAGCCCCTGGTGGGATGGCTAACTAATTCTAAGCCATCAGTGGTCATTAGAGAAGAGCTGAGGGCTGTGACGGGTGATTGGGAGTAGGAAAAGCAAGTCTACTAATCTAATCACCATTCCCACTGAAGCTCCAGATCCATCCTGACCTGCTAGGGGTTTTATTGGGTTTGTGGGGACCTGCAGATTTCAATCTCCAGACCCCACAGGGAATGAACAAACATTAACCTAATTTTATTAAATGGCCACAGCTGGAGAGTGGTGGAGGTATGGCAGAATAGAAAGTCAGAGAAGGAAAGTCATTCAAAGTCCTTCAGTCCAGAAAAGGGTCTAATCTATCCATGGCAGTTATAATCCACACTTCAGTTCTTTCTCCCCAGAAGATATGAATGCATGAATAAAAAACCATTTGTTAAGTATTTGCCATGTGCCAAACATCGTGCTGTATACTGGGGATACACATCCATAAACAGTTATT
Organism: Myrmecobius fasciatus; assembly: GCA_023553655.1. NCBI lineage: Eukaryota > Metazoa > Chordata > Mammalia > Dasyuromorphia > Myrmecobiidae > Myrmecobius > Myrmecobius fasciatus. The sequence continues at coordinate 34,881 of JAJPUD010008525.1, read as the reverse complement.
TTCTATCAAGTTGCTTAGAAGCAGATGAGCAGAGAATGACACTTTGGTTCAGAAAGTTACAGGGATGGTGAGTGGAAGTAGCTTAACACACATTCAAGAATGATTGATTTGATCGTGGTTCAGGGTTCTTGAACTGTAGAAGGGGAAGCTCTATACACCATAGGGAGGCAGTTTGTAGAGAAGATAACCAGAGAGCAGAGAATGAAATAAATTGTGACCAGAGCTTTCCTGAGTTTTCAGGGAAAGGAAATCAACAGTCAGGAAAGCAAGCTGTCCTACGGCACTGCTAGGAAGGGCTAAATGGCAATCTCTAAGCACTTTTGCTTTAGTCTCTCGCCCTTTCTCTCAGAAAGATGATAGGAAGATTTGCAGAAGGTAAATGGGAGTCCTTTCTTAACTAGTGGGTCCCTAAGGAATAGAGATCAACCTCCCTGGCCGGCATGTCAGTTCACAATTTCTTTCCAGGATAGAGATAGTCCTTGTCTTCTGGGGTATTCCCAGATTGGATTTGATTCACTGACTGCCCAGGGCCAGTGTGCCAATGGACATTTGTATATAAATAAACCCAGTTTCTCCTGCTAGGGTAAGAGTGGGTGGGAACTGTGTTTAGGCAATGAGGAATGGCTGAGCAGCCTCAAGATTGATATTAACCCTTCCTTCTTTCCTTCCTTGTAAAGCACTTGACAAACTGTTTCAAGCCTACCTTCCAATTCTTGTAGCATGTTACTCTCCTTCCTGCTTTCTACTTTTCAGTCAAATTTGTTTATGAATTATTTCTCTTGCCTCTATGTCTGTTCAAGTTATCCCCCAGATCTGAAATATACTCCCTCACCCCCTCTGCCTCACAGAATTTCATGCCTCCTTCATGGCTCAATCAAGGTGCCACCTCCTACTGGAAGACTTTTCTGATTTCTCTGAATTGTTGAAGCTCTTTTCCTTTGCAAATAATTCTGTGTAAAGAGGGTAGATTGGAAGAATCACTGGTCAAATTTGAATTTCCCAATCAACCTGATGAAATTGCAGGGTGAAAGCCATTTGGGGGGAGACAAGTGATAGGATATAGGGAGCTCTTTATGCCTGGCTGACAGGATAAACCACTCTTCTTTTTGGCCTATAATCAGTAAGCTGAGTTTTTTCTTGTTTGTGTGTGTGTGTGTGTGTCTGTCTCTCCCTTTTATTTCTTCCCTCCTCTGTCTTTCTCTGTCTCTCTGTTTCTGTCTTTATCTGCCTCTGTCTCTGTTTCTGTCTGTCTCCTGTCTCTGTCTGTCTGTCTCTCCCCCCCTCTGTCTCTCTCCCTCTCTCCTTTCTTCCTTCTCTTTCTTCTCTGTATGTCTCTCTCTTTCTCTCTCTCTCTGTCTCGGTCTCTCTTTCACACACACACACACACACACACACACACACACACACACACACACAGAGTCTTTTTCCTTGTACCTTACTCTCCTTCTTCGTAGTACATACTTTGTGTGACACCTCTGGTGTCATAGTTTTGATCTTGGGCAGTATGGTCCCAGAACTGTGCTTTCTATTCAGAAAAGGGAGATTTCCTCAGCAACATCAGCCTTTTGGTTTCTTGTGGATAATCCCAAATTTGAGAGTTCCTAAATTGGACACCAGACCTTCTAGAGAGATTTCCTGAAAAAGCGTGCCACTTGGAAAAAGAAAAGTACAGTGCACTTGGTTCCTATGCAGCATCCTTCAAGGAGAATAAAACCAGTAAATGATTTGGACCATGAAGGTTTGATGAGAAGGAGCTTGTTTATTTGGCAAACTCTTAAGTATGTGTAGCTTCCTTAGTGGAATTTTATCCACATGATAATATCATGAATCTTAGGGAGACTGTGTAGAACACTGTGAAAGAGGGATTCTCTATAATGACATAGTTTCACCTCATCATCAGCCCCAAAGACATGTTCCTTAAAGGGAAATGTAGGTCAGGGGTAGTAAAGAAGTGGGAATCCTCCTTACTTAAATGGATATTATTTATCTACTTTCTTGAGGCAGCTAGGTGGTACAATGGATAAAGTGCTGGATCTGGAGTCTGAAAGACCTGAATTCAACTATGACCCCAGACTTTTATTAGTTATATGACTCTGAGAAGGTGATTTAATTTCTGTTTACCTCAGTTTCTTCAATTGTAAAGTGGGAATAATAATAGCACATACCTCTCAAGGTTGTTGGAAGGATCAAATGAGTGCTTCCAAAGTGCTTAGTACAGTACATAGTAGGCCCATAATAAATTATTGTTTTCTTCTTGCCTATTAGATCTTAGGCCCTTTATGTATTTTCTGAGATGTGAGATAAAGGTAATCCTATTCCCAATACCCACCTTGTACACTGAATCAAGAATTCTCTTACCCACATTTGAGGAAATCTAAACACACACTATACCCAAATTTCTTTGGGAGATTTTCTTGTATATTTATTACAGATGAGAACAAAGACCTACTGACAAAAATTCTTATGGGGATCAGTCCCCAAGATTAGCCCCAGGCTTTGTGAAGCTGGAGTACTCTAGAGGCCATGGGTTATACTGTGTTATAGTTATCTATTCTCAGTGTGGCCACTCTCCTGCCTCATAGACTTTAAGCTGTTCCAGTGCAGGGACTGAAGTTTTATTATTATTATTTTGTCTTTGGAGCCCCTGTACCTAGCAAGGTTCCATGTAAAAAGCTTTTAGATATTTTTTGGAATAACTGAAGCTCAGTCTTCATGACTTAATCATGACTTGGTTATTGTCATCCTGGCTCCAGAATAACCAAATCCCTTTGGGGGTGGGGGGCTTTAGCCTACCCAGTTTTCAGTTTTTCAGCTGTTCCAAAGTATTCTTTGCATCTTCCGCTGGCCAATGGAAAGAGGCTTCAACTACTCCTGAACCTTGGTGTGGGGTCCACATGGCAAAGATCAGAAATGGGGCTTTATGCATATCTATTTCATAGGGTTAATCTGAGAATATTGTGTTCTGGTATCATAGATTTAGATCTGGAAAGGATTGTAAAATTAATCGAATCTAATCCTGGCATTTTTTGCAGATAAGAAACTTGAGACTAAAAAATGTTAAGCTTGGGCAGCTAAGTGGTAGAGTTCTGGGGCTCATTTTCACCCCTTTTCACCCCAAAAAATTTTTATGTGACACCAGGTATATAAGTATATAAAATAGGTACACAATCAAATATTTATTGATAATAAATGAGTAGATTGGTCTTTAAGTAATTGGTCTCCAAGGATCTTTCAGCTCTAATTCTATAATCCTATGGAGAGGGTAACCTGGGTTACCCAACTAATAACAGACAGAGAACTCTCTGCAGAGAAAACTTTATTCCCTACATCAGTGGTTCTGTGGGGGGCGGGAGGGAGGCAATTTAAATTAAGTTACTTCTTCAGAGTCACACAAGTAGTAATTGTTAAGTATCTGAGGCCAAATCTGAACTCAGGCCCTCTTGACTCAAGGGTCGGTGCTCTATCCACTGTACCATCTAGCTGACCCAAAGGTTCTCAAAATAAGATCTGGGGACTCTCTGAAAAGGAGTCTTTAAAATGAAAATTATTTTCATAATAATACCAAGATATTTTCATTTCTAATGTGGGAAATATTGATAAATGTTATCCACATAAATAAAAGCTCTTTGGGATCCACAGTAATTTTTAAGACTAAAAGTATCTTGAAACCATTTGACTATACTAAGCTGAACTTTAAAGCACTTTAGTCATGTGATCTATTATTATTCATTCAATAAACATTTATTGAACCTGGATTTTTGCAAAGGATTGAACAGACATTAAAGGATGGGGATGGGGATAGGATTAGCAACAGCTCTTCAGATTTCTATTTCTAATATCCACAAAGAACAATAAACCACCATTAAGTTAATTTTATTAAATTAAATGGTTCCAAGGACCATGACATATGGGGCTGGATTTGGGGTGGTAGGGTAGTCCAGTAGAAAAAGAATTTGGAGTCCCCTGACCAAGATTCAAATCTCAGCTCTGTCACTTACTACCTGTGTGAACTAGGGCAAGTCACTTAACCCCTGGGCCTCATTACCCTCATCTGTGAAAAGAGGGGATGAGATTTAAATAACTTTTAAGATCTTTTGGAGTTCTAGACCCATGATTTCAATTCAGAAACTGTGTCAAAAATGGATGAGAAGGACAGCTAAGTGACACTGTGGGGTCGAGCTGTATTCCGGTCCTACTTTTGTTTTGTTTTTGGCATTTGTTAGTGGTGTGATCTTGGGTGAACAGGTCTCTCTAAACTTCAGTTACCTCCTCTTTAAGATTAGATCATATGGACTTGGCTCTTTACAACAATGAGGTAATTCAGGCCAATTCCAATAATCTTATGATGGAGAGAGCCATTTGCATCCAGAGAGAGGACTATAGGGACTGAATGTGGATCACGATATATTTTCACTTTTTTTATTTGTTTGCTTGTTTTTTTCCTTCTCATTTTGCCCCTTTTGATCTGATTTTTCTTGTGCAGCATGATAAATGTGGAAATATGTTTAGAAGAATAGTACATATTTAACATATATTAGATTACTTGCTGTCTAGGGGAGGCAATGGAGGAAAGAGAGGGAGAAAAATTTGGAACACAAGGTTGTGTAGGGATTAAGTGCTGAAAACTATTTTTGCATATATTTTGAAAATAAAAAGCTACTATTAAAAAATAAAATAAAATCCAATTAACCAAAAAAAAAAAAGATATATTCCATCTTTTGGCCAGTGAGGACTCTTGAAGGCTGGGCACTGCTGCTCCAGGTATATATTTACATCTTCTTCCTCTGCAAGATAGCTAGAAGACCAAGAGTAAGGTGGTGCTAGAAATAGGATGGACAGCAATCCCCTTTGGGTGATGATAAGGACAAATGAAGATTGTGACTCCTTTGGAGGTCTGACATCTCTGGGACCCTAGAACTGATGGTATGAGTAGAGAAGGCTGGAAAGACTAGAGAATGTAGAAGGAAGATTTTTTAAAACAACAGCTACAAGACAGATGTGAACTCCCTCTTTCTTAACCCAGGCATTAGGAAATAACAAAGAAGGGAATCATTTTAGGGTATACACGTGATCAAACCTCAATTATTAGTATATATATATAAAAATATATACTAATATAATGAAAAGAACTTTAAAGACTTGGTGTAATGTTTAACTTATATTGGATTGCTTTACTATCTAGGGGAGGAGCATGGGGGAAAGGGAGGGAGAAAAATTTGGAACACAAGGTTTTGCAAGGGTGAATGCTAAAAACTATCTTTGCATGTATTTTGAAAATAAAAAGCTACTATTAAAAAAGACTTGGTGTACCTTATATCTGTAGTGTGAATGGTAGATGACTGTCTCTTTAGAGGAGAAAAGAGATAGGCCATCAAAATAAAAGATAACAGCAATTTAAAAAGTGAGTTTGGAATTTTAGAAATACATTTCTTAATATGGACACTAGATGGTGCCATAGTGCACACAGCACTCTGGAAAGGGGGTAGGGATTGGTATCCTGAAGAACCCTGTTCAAATTCAGATTTCTACATTTTCTAGCTGTGTGATCCTGGGCAAGTCATTTATCAATTTCTTCAACTGTAAAATGGTTATTTTAATAGTACCTATCTTCAAAGTTTAATATAAGAATAAAACATAATAATTACAAAGTGCTTTGCAAATCTTAAAATATTACATAAGTGCCAGCTATTATTGTGGTTATTATTTGACATGGTGACAGTGAAGTTGCATCTTCCTTATTCTAACCTCCCAAAGTCAGGCAAAAAGTTGTGGGACTTAAACAGTGATAATATCTGCCATAATACCAATTCCTACTCTTCCCAAGGGGGGAAAAAAAAAGTAAGGTGAATAGGAAAGGTCATAGCTGGAAAGGCCCCTAAAGATCATCTATTTAATTGCTTCATCTTACTGATGAGGAAATTAATGCCAGAAAGGAAGTTAATTGACTTGCCTAAGGTCATATCACTGATGTCAGAGCCAGAATTAGAATTCCAGGTCCTCTGACTCCAAAAGTAGCATTTCTCCCCACTCTATATACTGCCCTCTGGACTGCCAAATAGAACAGTTCTATCAAAGGCATCTACAGCATTTCTTCCTGCAGTGGGCCTGGAATGCCCAGCTCTAGAGTAGCCGTAACCTCATCTCAAACAGGAATCTCTGAGGGAACCAGTTTTGTTTGTAATGGATATCTACACAGGGTGAGGTCTTCTCCTGGGCCTGAACAGGAGACCCCTGAGGTCTGAATTGTCCTTGGCAAATGTTAAAAGGTTTCCCTTTCTTAATCTCCTTTCTATGAGGGTATACTCAGGGAATGCAAATTCACTTTATTATTAGCCTGAGTCAAAAAGATTAGAAAGAAATCCACAAATGAAAAAAAAAAAAATTAATGCTCTCCATTGGCAAATAAAACTGAATTTTGCATTACCTGTTCTGTTTTGTTTTTTTTTAATTCATCCCTTACTACTATCCCTTTAGGGTAGATAATTGAAAATTTAATATGTTTGTGCTTTGTTTTATTACTGGAAATGACAATATCTTCCTGGACAGATCTGTGATCTTGATAAAAATGGACTCAATCCTAGAGGTACCTCTTACCTGGGGGAAGACAGAACTCCCAGCACTGTTACCAAACCTTCCCTACTCCTGCATTTTACTTCTCCTTCCCTTTCTCATTCCACCTCTTCTTCCCACCTCCTTCTACATCCAGTAGGATTCAACTATCTCTTTTTCTTTCTTTTTTTTTTCTTTTTAATCTTCAGCCAAGCTCAAAACCAAAGACCCTGAATTTAGTCAGTTTTGTCTCCCGGTAGGGTTTATGAAACAAGACCAATAAGTTTTGAAGAACAAAATCAGTTCATCTAGGACAAGAAGGTAAACTGCCTATTGTGGGATGGGGGGAGAAAGGAGGTAACCTTTTCATCAAATATCTCTGATGAGGGTTTGACAGCTAAGACATATAAGGAATTAACACAAATATATATGATCATGAGCCATTCATCAATAGAAAAGTGTTCAAAAATTAAGAATAAATAGGTCTCAAAAGATGAATTACAAACTATTAACATTTGACAGATTGCTCCAAATAAGAAAAATGCTAATTTATAATAATTCTAAGGCTTCACCTTACACTTAGAAAATCTGAAAGACAAAAAAATGGCAATAGTCAATGTTGGAGAGCCTCTGGAGAGAAAAACTCACTAATGCACACTCGGTAGAATTATGAATTAGTCCAGCTGTTCCAAAAAGTAATTTGGAGCTCTGCTAAGAAAGTAACTTAACTGTCCATAACTTTTGATTCAGAGATTCCCCTCTTTCTAAAGGCTGGCCTAGGCAGAAAGATTTCTATATAGCAAAATATTAATTGTAGCACTTCAGATGCTGAAAACAAAGTAAGCATTCATTGATTAGGGAACTATTAAACATATTATGATGTGTGAAAGAAACAAGGAATATTAAGAAAACAGAAAAGCCATTTATATGAAACTCAATGCTGTGTGAATAATCAGGTTTGGTTCTAGGGAAGAGTTTATACCATGAACCTCCCTCATTTCAGAGTTGGGAAGAGGGGTAGGACTCTGGATTTGGAATACTGGCAACACACACACACACACACACATATGTATGTGTGTGTCAACATATATAGCAATATATGAATAATAACATATAAGTATGTGTGAGTGTATGTATATGTATTCCTGAAAGTATGAGGAGAGGAGGAGGGAGGGATATATCTGGAAATGAATGTGATACAGAAACCAAAAGGCACCAATATCTCTTTAAAAGAATATCGAGTAACAAATAGCTTTGGCCCCCATACCAGACTTTTCCCCCAGACTCGACCTGCTGCAGGTGGAGTTAAGTTTAGGTGGCCAGATGTTCTACCTTGGATCCAGTAACTGAAATAATCTCCTTAGGTGGAAGACCTAACTTCCACACCCCTCTCACTCCTTGTGTCTCCTAATGTGAATTCTTTGCTGTGAGTGACTCACATTAAACTTTGGGTGTGGGGGAAAAACAGGACCCCTGCCCGCTCATTTGTATGAGTTAATCTAAAGACAGAGGATGAACAAGATGATCTCTAAGGTAAAGGAGAATACATAGAGTGCTTCTCCCCAGTTTCTCAGGTCTCCAACACATTGATCGCAAAAGGAAATTGACGTCGAAACCCAGAGCTTTTGAACCATAAAAGATCAGCGCCGGAAGAAATTACCTGGTCCTAATTTTTCTTTTCACAAACAAGGTATTCACTTGTCATTCAGGCATTAGGCCTTCTTTCATTCACCGGTTCTCCATCTCTCAAGAATCAGAGTCAGGGCCACTCGGTGCCCCTCTCCCACCCCTCTCTCACTCAGCCTCCCCATCCCCGGCGGACTGGAGCAGGAGCCAACAGAAATGGACGTGTGTGTTTTATTATAGCTTTGGTCAGACGGGGCGCGGCGGAGCCGGGCCAGGGACTTTGGGTATCGCTGGGGGTAAGGGGATGGGAGGAATAAGGAAAACTAACTATACGGGGCAACTCCAACCTTGACCTCGCCAGGGTGGGAGGCAGGAAGCAGGAGGAGCCCCAGTTGGAGGAGAGGCTTACCTTCTGATAATTCCTCCTCTCCAGCCTTCCCCCCCGATTGGGAGAATTGGGAGGGGGACGCGGCACTCCGAGACAATATACAGTCGTATTATACATATATACAGTGCAGAAGTAGGGGGAGGTCTTTACAACTCCGGGGCCAAAGGGGCGGTCTGTGAACTGGAGCTACTCCGGGACCCTGGTCTGTGGCCGCATAACGGGGGCCCCCTAAAGTCCCAGGTGTGAGAGCAGGCTGAGGTTGCCTCCATCCTCCACTCCTTTAGCCCCTCCCTTCCTTTCGGGGTCTGACTGGGGGATGGAGGGGAAAGAGGCCGGAGGAGATCGGGGACATTCTTCCCTCTTTTTCCGCCTGCTTCGGGTGTAAGTATAGCTCCGAAAATGCCCTCAGGGCTAGGCTTGGGTAGGAGGGGGTCGGGAAGGGACGAGGGAGGGAGAGACGCCCTGCCCCCACCCCCCTCTGTCCCTGTCCCGGCTCAATCGGAATAGATGATGAAGCCGGAGAAGGTGCTGTATTTGTTACTGTTGCCGCCGTGCGCCTTGCCGCCGTCCAGCTTGATGAAGACCTCGTCCCCAGCATCCAGGTGCAGAATCACGCTGTTGCTGGCATAGTCATAGTTCTGATCAGCATCCTGGGCGATGGCGCTGGCCCGGACCTGGGTGCCGGGGTGTAGTTCGGGTAGAGAAACCGGGGGAGAGAATCAGGGAGAGGAACAGAAGAAAGGAAAGAAAGGGGGCAAAGAAATAGGGGAAGAAGAACAGAAAGGAGGAGAGGGGCAGATGTTTAACGACAGAATATAGAGAAGGAAAGAGGATGGAGTAGGGGCGTCCATGAGAAAAGAAAGGATAACAGAGGGAAGAGAGAAAAAAAAGTCAAAGGGTGAAGGAATGAAGGACAGGGAGAGGGAATGAAGGAAAGGGAGAGGGAAAAGGAACAGAAAATGGGGGAGAGAAATTAGGGGAATGAATGTCATAACTCTTGCAGTTAGCGCCGTGTTGAGTTGGGCTGCACCTCTGGAAGACAAAGAGGTAGAGTATCCCCATGGCCCTCTTTTCTCCCTCCTTCAGGTGTCTGATCTCTAATATTTTTTTCATTTACTTGACCAAAGGGAAATAAATGGAAAGAAAATAAGGGGATCCCTTCCTTCCCACCTCCATTAACCCCCCCCCCAAAAAAAAAAAACCAGCATCTACTCCTTGCTGCATTTTGGAATTAACATGGAATCTTCCTCTTTGGCTTGCTTGGCAGGGTAGTTGAGGATGGATGAGAATGGTGCAAAAGAGGAGAATTGGAGACAAGTTTATAGGGGGAGGGAGACGCTGTATTTTTCAGAAAACTCTGAACCAGATCATCTCTAGGGCCTCTTTTAGCCCTGGAATTCTTTATTCTATCTTCATATCTAATTACTTACAGGAAAGGAGTAGGGAATCAGAACAATTTTAAGTTTTCTCTTCCCCTTCTGCCACTCCAAACTCCCGTGATTGAAAAAGAGACTGGGATGGCATTATGCTTTTGTAGCTGAAAAGCCATCTTTATCCCTTTCCTAATCATTCTCCCTCTTCTAACAGTAATAACTTCTTCCACATAAAAGTAATATATGTTTATATGTGTGTATACATATATATTTTTTACAGTCAAACAAGGGCTTTTGCCTACATTATTGAATCTTATCTCATCTTCACAATCAACTGTGAAGTGGTAGGATATGTTTATTCCCATTTTACAGATAAGGAAAATGAGGTTCAAGGTTTATGATAATACATCTAAAGTCTGCCTGCTAGTTGATGGTAAGGACTAGAATCCAGTGCTTCTGATTTTTTTTTTTCTGATTCCCAGTCCACTGGTCTTTCCATTACTATATGTACAAAAGGCAGCATTTTTATCAGAGGGAAATGATTCAAAGGAAGAACAAGGATGTCTCTCTTCCTTCTCTGTAAGCCAGGGTCTGCTCATTGCTACACTTTGGGATTCAGATAGAATCTTCCTCTTTCACTTGTCAGGATAATTGGGGATGCTAGTTTAAAGCTAATTTAAAAACCATAGTGAGGGGCAGCTAGGTGGTGTAGTAGATAGAGCACCAGCACTGAAGTCAGGAGGACCTGAGTTCAAATCTGGTCTCAGATGCTTAATACTTCCTGGCTGTGTGACCCTGGGCAAGTCACTTAACCCCAATTGCCTCAGGGAAAAACAACAACAACAACAACAACAACAAAACTATACTGAGACTTTAAGGATATGTTTTGATGAGTGAGGCTGAGGAATTCCCTCCCTTTCCTCACTCAAATTGAAGTCTCTGGAAGTTAGGAATAGAATTCAGTTTGCAGACCCCACCTAACCCATAGCTATATGGACTATATGGCCAAGTGATCTCTTTCCTCTAAGCTTCTCCAGCTTTGGAGTTGACTCCTTCCTTTCAGGGATAGAAGTGAAGAGACATCAAAAGGAAATGTGGCATCAGCAGCTCAGTGCAGAGAATGGGCATGCAAGTATATTTTCTCCTTCTTTGAGAACAAGAGTCTGTTGGGTCCTTTATTTTTGAAGGCAACTTAAGGAACTGGAAAAATATTAAACTTGGAATCAGCCAACCTGGGCTGGAATGCCAGCTGTGGTACTCACTAGAAATGTGACTGTGAGCAAGTTGTTTGATCTGTAAAATGGGGATAATGCACTGCTTACCCTTCTCAGATCCAACTACCTTCAATCTGTAGTAAGGCTAAGGTCATCTCCTTTTGATCAGGTCCCTAAAGGGGAAAGTGACATGTGGGAAGCAGTGTACAAAGGTATTAAGCTTAAAACTGAACAAAGACTTATCTGAAGCTCTCTGACCCTTACCTGCTGGGGTGACAAAGGAAAGGGTAACCACTTCTCCACTGTCCACCCTCACCCTCTTCCCTACCCTGCAATCCCTTTGATAGAAATGTCCCTTTGTATTGGACTTAACTTGGAGATGACTAGGGATTGGGGATTCTGCCTATGGTCTTGAGGAAAAGTAAGAGCTCCTTACCCTACCTTTTTCTGGGACAATTGGGGTCATCCTGAGCCTGAATCCCAGGATCAAGGGTCACTTCAATAAGTGTAGAGGGATGAGATAATCTTAGGGCCAACCTCATAGAAACAAGAGAAGCATTTAGTTTACTATTCCTGCTCAATACCCTAGGCTCAAGAGTGCTTTTAAGGAGTAGAATGAGCTCTTCCTGAATCTGCACCTTTTCCCTACTTCTCCCAAATCTACTATCTCTTTAATTTATGCTCCTACATAGCCAATTAAGTGGAAAAATACTGCCAGAGAACTGACTGCCTCCTATGGGCTCAAAGAAACAGTACAAGTCAGTGGTGGAGCAGACCTGCATATATCTACATGCCATTCATTTAATATGCAAATTCGAGTCCTCTTTCCCTGATATATTCAAAGCTGTCACTAGAAAAACTTCTGGGTGGGTTCACAATCACTCTCCAGCTGAGTCCAGGGAATGATTAGAATAAGGAGGGGAGACTCAGTTTCTCTGTTTGGGAAGATGGGTGAGAAAATTCTGCTTTTAGTCACTGACATTTTCAGCTTAGATTTTTGATAAAACAAAGAAATAAGAGCTTTGGGGAGGTTTAATGTTGGGAAAAGATTTTGAAATGCTGAGCATTCCAGAGAAATAAGCAGATAACTTTTGGTGTTCTTGCCCTAATCTTAGTGTCATTTATTATTATGTATACATTTTGTTCTCTCTGCTAATACGTTACTGATATTTATTTTTATTACTCAGATTAATCTGGTCTTAATTCATTATGACAGTGTATTCTTAATAACCAAATCCATTTTAATATTTGCTGAATGAACGATATCATAATCTTGCTGTAGAAATCTCCCAGTGGTATGACAGGCATCTAAAAATATTATGATTATTACTTATTAATTACCATGGTTGTTGCTGAAATTATCCTAATTGTCTAATGAGACATGAAGATTGTGCTATTCCCATTTCTATTTCACAGGATAAGGAACTGAACCTCAAAAATCAGGACCCCAGAGATGGAAAGGAGAAAGGGACTTGGGATTACTGAATAATAAGGAAGATCAGAAAAGGAAACAGAAAAGACCTATTTGTTTGATGTCTGATGTTCAGGTAGAGTCTGGACAACCAATTGTTGGCAATGATGTAGAGAATATGATAAAAATTTGCATTTCCATAAGGCTTTAAAGTTTGCAAAGTTTACATATACTACCATGTGTGAATCTTACATTACCCATATTATAGATAAGGGAACTGAAGCTCAGTAAAGTGTAAGTGACTTGCCCAGGATCACAAAGTTATTCATGTTTGGTTTAAGTAAGATATAAGTGTATCATGCAGATTTTAACTCCTATCTTCCTGACTTCGTCTGTTCTACCCCTTCCTGCTTAAGTAGGGTTGGGTTAATATCCCTGGGACTCAGTTTACTTCATCTGTCAAGTGAGAGGTTGGATTAGATTGCCTCTGAGGTCCTGCTACTCCAGGATTCTGACAAAAGCTTCATGTTGTGAATTAGGCCTACAAAAGGTGAGACGATGCTACTGGCATCAGTTCCATAGAAACAATGCTGGAAATGGATAATCAGCCTAATCATATTTCCTGCAGGGATTTTTGAATGCAAGGAGCAAATATTATTGAAACCTCTGTTGGTCAACAGGCTTTTTGGGGGTTCACTTGCCCTAGACCTAAATAGAGACTTTAAGGAAGCCAGACACTTAAATCTCTTAAATCTGGACTCATGAGTGAATACTTTGTTTCCTCTCAAGCAGATCCTGCTAAGGGTCTAGAAGTCTAAGAGTGGCTTCAAAGGTAGCCTCTCTTAGACCTCTATTCCAATACTGTGAGTAAACTAACCTTAGTCCAGGGTAAATGTCAACTGGATAGAACTGGCCTCTAACCTGTGGGTGGTAAGAGTCAAACAGTAGACGCAAGCTAAAGACAGGAGAGTCAGGAATCAAATAGCAGTTTAATTTCAAAGTGAGAGGATTTTCTGTCTCTAGCCTGCTTGCTATTTGACAGTGTATTCACTCTCTTTGGAAAGGTTCTGGGGCTGCCTCCCCTCCAGCACTATTCAAATGGACACTGGGGCCATATCTCTGACATAGTTCACCTCTGGTCATCAGCCATGGCTGAATCCTCTTTTGGGCTTTAGGGGAAAAACACACACAATCCTGAATCCCCTCAGAAGGAAAGAAGCAGGATCTTTTTTATTCTGCCTTCCTCTATTAAGCTAGCTTTTGCCTCAGTCTTCTCTAAAAACCACAATTTAAAATTTCTTCCTTTTCCTATTTAAAAAACACACACAATGCAACAACACTTATTCTTCTAGAATCAATATTGCAGAATTTCTGAGCTCAAAGGGACCTTAGAGATCATCTAGTACAACTCATTTCATTATTCAGAAGAGGCCCAGAGAGGACAAGTAATCTCCTAAAGTCACACAGTGGCAGAATTAGGACCAGAATCCCCCTTCTTTTAGTAACTGATGCTGGTCACAGGTGCCTAACTCCTTTTTATGCCCCAACCCAATAGACCTCCATACGTCTTTATATCTTTAAAGTTCTTCTCTTTAACCCCTATAAAGGTCTGGGTAGTAGTGGAACAATACTATTTTATAACTGCATTGCCTAACATATGGTTGGGTCAGAGCCAACACTATACTTCCTCCTTCTCTTTCTCCCTAATCCCCTCTCCTATCACCCTACCATGATCCCTCACTTCTACCCCCCTCTGCCCAAGAACCCAGTCTGGGGATCTACAACTCCCCAAGTTTATATCTAAAGACATGCCACTCCTTCCTTTAAGAGAGTTCAGGGGTACAGGATGATGGTCAGGGAGATGGAAGAGTTTGAGGGAAATGGAAGCATCCACAAATGGAAAGCAAAAAGTGCAGGATGAATCTCAGAGATATGAGAAGCAGCCAATAGCAGAAATAAATGGCTTGTCCAGAGCATCCAGGAAGACACCCCCAGAGAGGAGAATGACGACTCAGGGGAGGATGAACACCTCCTGGAAAATGACTGGAAGCCCTTTCTCTCAAGCTTTGGGGAAGAGGGGGAGAAGAATTCCTCTTTCCCTACTGGCTCATCCCTAAATCTGCAGCTCCTTCTCAGGTCTTTTTCTTTTCTCTCTCTCCTAATCCCTGCCCCCTTTCCCTCCTCCTATCTTTGCTCCTTGCCCTGTCTCTTTCTTATTCTTGTATTTTCCTATGAGGCTGACCCCAGGAGTCCACATCTAGAGTTGTTCTGGGAGGGGAAGGTGGAGAGGGTGCTGGCTTGGGGCACATCACTTTAGATTTCCTCCCACTCAAACCCAGTTAGAATGAATATGATGAACAGTTACAAAAGAACAGCTTGAATGGGGTGAGAAGTGTGTATCAGGGTTATTGCCAGGGGTCTAGGGACTGATGATGTGGATAAGGTTGTAAGGAAGGATTACATGACTAAAGGTGTCTGTGCCCCAAAATGGTGGGACTATCTCCTCCCCCACTGCCTGCTTCCCTGAGTCATTCACTAGTCCTGAGCCATCCCCATATGCCATCTCAAAGAGTAGGGCCCTGATTTACCAGGCTCTGCCCAGACCATGCCCCTTGCCTGGAAGTAAGGCTATTTTTCTGTTTGGTGATGGAAGTAAGCTGTCATTATTTCTCCATAAGTGATATTAGTGTATTTTTAGCATTAGACACCTCCCCTCAGGCCATCCAGTGATGGGGCAGGACTGGGGGGGGGGCGGTTATCTCATTTGTCTTGAAAAGACAAGGGCTCACAGCCCTTTATGCCCATTCCTGAATTCAAACTTTCTTTGGGAAAAAGGAGAAACTTGGGTCTCAACATCCAAAGGTGACATTGCTGAATCTTTTATTGGTGATTAATAAGCAGAATTGTGTTCTAATCAAGGTCAACCACTTGCAGGGGCATAGGATAGCCTAAATTTACCCAATTTAGCAAGTGAGGGCATAGATGAAAGGAGGGTAAGAAAAGATGAGACAGGGACACAAACACACCACTATGACTTTTCCCTGATCTCTACCCCCTCCACTTTTAGCTGTATTTATGAGCCTCAGTTCAGGCAGGCACAGTCTGAGAAGATAAAGACTTGGAGAGAAAAGAATAAACTGAGTCCCTCCCCACTCTGCTCAGTTGCTTGAGAGCCCTTTCCTCCTGCCCCCACAATCTGAAGATTTTGTTCACATCCTACCCCCTAGGTCAGTGGACTGCCATAAGGAACATTTCAGCCCAGACTGGGTCAAAGGAATGATTGTGGAATGAGTTTGGGGGCTGGAACAGGGCACGGAATGGCATTAAAAGCTTGGAGTTTCAGATCTTCCTCTTTCCCTTCTCCCCCAAGGTGAAGAAGGCAGCCACAGCAGCAACTCCTTGCATTTCCAAGCTCGATCCTAGGTTTATGGGCTCCTGGGGATTGGAAGTAGGCAGGGAAAAGGGGAAAGATTCTCCTGGGCAGAATTTTTGGATGCCACCCTTCCCTCCCAAGCAAATAAGGAGGAGAGAGGAACTGCAGTAGAACTCAGACACCCGCAAACCCTGTCTCTGGAAGGGAAACTTTTCCCATAGGGACTACACTGCTAGGTCCTGAGGGATGGGGACAGGGCTGGGTGCTGATTTACCCAGTATCTTCCTATTTGAAAGGTCAGCTAGAAAGTCCCCCTGAGCTGTTGGAACCTGGAGGGTGGGTTTCCAGGTCTAATGACCTGTGCCCTAGTATCTGTTTCACTCCCTCTGATTGTCCCCTCCCATCTTGAAGCTCACAGTACCTCCTCTTTCCTACCTCCTACTCGTCCGGTTGTCCAGGCTCTCTGGCCCCGCCTATCTCCAATTCTCCCCCTCCCCACCTCTCCCACCTCAAGGCGGTATTTCCCTTGGGCCCTCCTCGTTCATTCTCAGTGCCCACCTGTCTGTCGTTCCCCTCTTCGGATACTAGGACATACACCTAGAAATGAAATTAGAGATCATCTACTTCAATCTACTCATTAAACAGAGAAGGAAACTGAGGTCCTGAGAAGGGAAGTGACTGGCGCAAGGTCACAGCAGCAAAAGAGGATTAAAATCCTGTTACTTACTCGGAATCCAGTACTTTCTACACAGCGCGCACCACAGAGCCAGAAATCTCTATTCCCAGTCACCTTCCCACTCCATTCCCTGATACCCACCTAGATCAGTGACCCTGTGCTAAAGTTTGTCCGTTCTTACGACCCTGCCCTTCTCCCTGCTCCACCCCAGCCCCAGCCTCTCCTTGTCCCCACCTGCCCGTTCTTGCAGAGATCTGCCCACATGCTGGTGCCATCCCCTCCTCGCATCAGGACGTGGTAGGTGAAGAAATAGGTGCCAGGGATGTTGCACGTGAACTTGCCGCTGGCTGCGTCGTAGTTGTTCCCTAGATTGGTGACCACGTCGTCGAATTTGAGGATCTCGTAGCCCTCGTGGGGATTCTTCAGGCCCGCGTAGAAGGCCACCCTGGGCACCGTGGTATAGGTGGCAGTGCTGATGGCACCGTTGCCCCCAGGGCCCGGGAGCCCAGGGGGACCTGGCTTTCCGGGCTCACCCTTGTCCCCAGGCGGGCCCACGGGGCCCGGGGGGCCAGGATCTCCTGGGGGTCCTGGGGGTCCAGGCTTCCCGGCTCTGCCAGGCTTCCCCTGGGGTCCCTGCACCAGGGTGGAGGGCGGAGGTGCACCACTGTGCTCGCTCAGGGGTTCACCGTCGGGGCGGGCGGCAGTGGTGGAGCCTGGGGCTCGAGCCGGGTAGGGGTCGCACACCATTCGGCAGGTGCCCAGCATTTCATAGTGGCCGTCGGGGCCGCCAGAGCTGACGAGCACGGGGATCAGCACAACCAGCACCAGCAGCATCACCACTCCCACTGCGGCCGCCAGCAGCGTCTTCCTCCCGGCGCGGAGCCTAGCAAGCGCCGGGCCGCCCGGTCGCGCCGTCGGGGCAATGGTGCCAACGGGGCGGGGGGGGCACCGGTGGGGCGCCCGTGTTCAGGGGCGGTCCTGTGGAGCTCCGGGCATGGGGCCGGGCGGAGCGCACGGCGCTGCCTAGCCCTTCTCCCTCCTCCCACTCTGTCTCCCTCCCGCGGCGCGGCCCGGACTGAGCAGCGCCGCGGCTCGCTCTCCGCCTCCGATTTCCTACAGCTGCCTCGGCCACCGCCCCCTCGACCGGGCCCCGCCCCCTCGGCCGCTCCCCCGGCCGCTCCCCCGGACTCTGCAGGCGGGAGGAGAGGCAGAGTACCGGGCGGGGCTGAGGTTCAATTGGGCTGCAGGAGGCTGGGACCCGCCTCCCGAGAGGGGGAATGGGTGGGGGCTGAGGAGGAGGGGGTGGTAAGAGAGAGGCGAGGAAAGAAACCAACAGACATTAAAAAGAGAGAGAAAAAGGGATAAATCGCGTCTAAAAAAGGGGAGGGGGGAAAGAAGAGGCTAGACAGATATACCCAGAAGGAAAGAGGGAGAAAGACAGGAGAATAAAGTGACCAAGAGGAAGGAAAAAATAGTGGAGATCATGAAACAAAACAGGATTGAGACTAACAAAGTGTATATCTTGAAGAGGGAAAGAAGTGGAGAGGGGAGAGAGAAAGAAGGGGAGAGACAGAGACAGAGAGACAGAGACAGAACTCAAAGAGACAGACACGCGACAAAGTGAGAACTGAAGTGGACAAAGAGAGTGATGAGTACAAGGGCGACAGTCGTGATGGTGATATCAATCCGCTTCCATTTGTGCCGAGCTTTGGAGGTTCTCAAAGGACTTTCCCTTCTTGTATTTGAGAAAGGAAAGGACAGGAGGATAGGCAGAGAAAGGATAATGAGACAAGTGGGGGAAAGGGAAGGCAGAGAATAGGAAGGGGTGAGAAGAGAGAGTAGGGAAGGGGGAGAAGGGATAAAGTCAGAGTGGGTTAAGTCCGACTAGCAGGGGCCACAGCCCGGGGCTCTTGCAGTGCAGAAACGAGATGGGATTACTTAGATGTAATCGGCTGTGAAAACCAACATTTCATCAATAATGCCTTGACTGATCAGCGCCTAGTCGAAAGCTTTGATTCCAGCCTGAGTGCTTCTGGAGGAACCCGGGTTGCTCAAGAAGAGGCCTCCGGGTCCCGAGCTGATAGTCAGGCTGCTGACACATCTGCCACTGAGGGACTTGCCCTCTGGAGACACCGAGGCATTTCCCATCACCTTCAGTCCTTCAGAACCTTCCTTCTATACTTGGCTCCCAGCGCCCTTCCTCTTTATTTCCCTCAGAGTACACACCCCCATCTCCATCCCCTGACTTATAGTCAATGGAGATATGCCTCCCCTCCCCAGAATCGACCTATTTCTGAATTAAAAAAAAAAATAACAATAAAAAACAACCAAAAAAACTTCTACAAGCTATAACCCCTTCCAAGATTGCAGTGTATGCAGAGGGAACCTTTTGGTATTCAAGGGGTTAATCTCATACTCTCTACCCCTTCCCCTCCCAAAACCCCCAGCCTCCCACATCTCATCACTCAGCTCCTTTTTCCCATTAAGTTTGGATTGTTCCCTTTTTCTCTATTGCATTAAAGTGTTTAGGTTGCATAAACTGAGATGTGTCTCCTTCCATCAAAATATTTGTCACATTATTTGAGGCAGAGCTGCACTGCTCTACTGCTTCCCCCACCCATCCTCTGTTTATCTTGCCCGACAGGGGCCCTGCCATTTCAAGCGATGCCTTCTTGCCTGGCTGAAGGGTGAGTGCCCTTCTCTCCTGTCTTCCCTCCCCAGAGGCCCTCTCCAACAAGGCCAAGGAGTAAAAAGCAAGTCCCTGAGAAATCACCAGGGTCTGAGATTACTAAACTTCTGTCTACACTCCACCCTTCCCCCTTCTGATGGAAGACACTCTCCCCAGGAACCAAGTTCTTCTCAGGAATTTCTGGACTTCTTGACCAAAGAGCAGTACTGAAAGCATGACTAGTATGATGTTTAGTCCCAAGGTTGGAAACTTTCAAAATCTGTACAGGTATTTTTTTTCCCCCTGAGTCTTGAATTGGAGAGCATTTTAAATTGCCCTCAACTTCAAAAGTGGGGACTAAGTACCAGAGAATTACTAGAGGTAATGGGATGCTGAATACCAGGTTGAAGTCTGGGAAGGAAGGGTGGATGAAAGAATGCAGTGCTATTCAGTTAGAAGAACTGACCCTTTCCCTTCAGGAGTGGAGAACAAAACCCCCATTAGACTTCCCCTAGTTGTTGCTAGCTGGAGCTTTGGGCTTATGGGTAAGAATGGAAGAGCTGTTGACTCAAGCACTAGATATAAATTTGCATTGTAATTAGCATGTGGAGAGGCAGCATGCAGTACTGGATAGACCCCTGGATTTCAAATCAAAATACCAATGCCCAAGTTCCTGCTCAACCACTTAGTGATCATGTGACTTTAATTTCTCTTCCATGTTTGCTCTGTAGAAAGTAACTTCCTAAAGTGAAATCTCCTAAAGTTCCTTCCAGATCTATCATGCTATGATTCTCTGATTTGTATTGACAATATGACCCCAAATTGACACCTCAGAATATGTCCCTTTTCCCCTCAACCTTTGGGGTTCATCCCTCACGTTTCCTTCTGAGTAATGCTCTTTTTCTCTTCTCCATCTAGGAGCTGTTAGAAGAGACATCCTCTGACCCCTTCCAGCCAGACTGGTTCTGGGAGGGTGCCCCTACAACATATGCTACTAAGGAAGGGCAAGCTTATTCTGGTGGTCCCTCCCCCCGCCCCCAGCCGGAAAGATGGCTCCCTCTGGCTCAGCTTGGCGTCTCTGTGAGCCCAGCCGGATTTTCCCCGCTTCGCTGGAGTGGAAAATAACGGCTTCAAACTTTGCAGAGAGGATCTGGAGCCAGCACTTTAATTAACAGCCATCTTGGCCTTCGAGCCTGGGCCAATTGCTGCCGCCAGCACTGTTTCTGTTGCCTCCAAGGAGCTGGATGGGTAAGGGTGAATGCCCTGTCCAAATCCTAGAAAGAGATACCCTAAGGACTGGAAATTTTCTCAAGAGAAGTGTGGTTATGTGCCCTGGGGAGAGGAAACCTACTACTTCTTCTTCTTTGAAGAGAAGGAACAGTAGAGGCCTGAGCTTGGGGACACTCTACCTGTTGGTCAGGTATCATATGGCCATCACTGGCTAGTTTGCATGAGTTTATCCTAGCCTGGAAATCCTCAAATCAATAATGCCCCAGATCCTAGGTCACAGTCTCTTTCCCTGATTTGATTCTTTCTTTGAACCTAGACAGGGGCCACACTCTACCACCTTCAGATTTTGGTGTTGTGGAAAGAGCTGTAGATTTGGTCAGAAGATGGGTTTAAGTTCTGGCTCTCCTTTATCAGCTGTGAAATCTTGACTCCTTCACCACTCTGATCAAAGTTTTCTAGCCCGAGAATTTTAATAATTTCCCTAAATTTTTACAAATAGTATGATGATGGTTTTGTGGTTCAGTCATTTCCGAGTTTTCATAGCCCCATTTGGTGTTTTCTTGGCAAAAATACTGAAGTGGTTTTCCATTTCCTTATGTAGCTCATTTTACAGATGAGGAAACTAAGGCAAACAGGGTTAAGTGACTTTCCCAAGATCACATAGCTACTAAGTGTCTGAGACTCCAGTCTTCCTGATTCCAAATTTGGTGCTCTTTTGACTGATAAATTCCTTCCCCTGCCTTTTAACCCCAAATGATAGCTGCAAAGAAAGAAACAAGGAGACCAATGGACAAGGTAGAGTCATCATACCCCTTAACACATTCACACATAATTCATTCAGCATCACCCTACCATAAGAACTCACATGTACATCTCAACTCACACTTCCTCAGAGTGCCACCTAGCTACCTCATGATGTTGATAGCTGGTGTTTATGAAGTGTTTAAAATCATTTACATAGATTATTTCATTTAATCCCCTGCCACATAGGTATTACAGTTGTGATTGAATCTTAAAGAAGAGGTAACTGAAGTTTAGAGAGAGTTGAAGTGACTTACTCAGAATCATCACACAGTTGGTAAATGCCATGGGCAGGGTTGGAATATAGTTCTGCTTAATTCTGTGACCAATAATCTACAATCTATACAATATTGCTTCTTCAATAATAGAGTTCTTATGAGAAGAAAAAGAGATAGTATATGTAATATACTCTGTAACCATAAAGCCTTTTATCAATTTGAGCTATCATTATCATTCTCTTTGTATCAAAACCCATTCCAGTTCCTTCTCAGTCTCTTAAGATCAGCCAGGCAGAAGAATACAATAACAATAATATGTATAAGTATTGTTATCATTTATTATATTATGTATCATTGTATTACTTATTATATCATTATTATCACTCCCCAGGAATGGAATTTGATCACAATAGCAGTCATTGTTATTATATAGCAGTATAAGGTTTGCAAATCACTTTATAGGTATTATCTCATTTGATCAATATGGCCTTCACCCAAAGGACACTTTGGGCCACAGAACAAATGACACATCTTATTCTTCCATTTTTTGACTAGGGCAATAGGAACTGAGCAGTCTAGATGCCTAACCTGTTCATTCCCCAAAACCACTTACAACCCCAACAAGCATTCATTAGGTATCTGTTATGTATAGGCACTGTACTAAGGGCTTCAGGTACAAAGACAAGAGCTACAAGGAGACCTCAAAAAGTTTGCAGTTTACTGGAAGAAAATGATATGTAAATGTAAAAGATAATCGTAGGAGAGAGCAATGTGAAAGGAGGAGATCAGGAAAGGTCTTTTTCCAGAGGTGATACCTGAGCTAACCCTTAAAAGAAACTAAGAATTTGCAAAAATAGGGAAGAAGAGGCAGACAATCCATGCAAAGACATGAATGATAGTGATGGATTTTCCAATTGAGGGAATGGCAAGTTTCCCTGCTGCCTAGATGGACTGTCCCCTTGGGAATCTAGGTTAGTAGAAAAGAAACATGAATACTGGAGGGTAAAACCACAGACAGCTGGTAGCTTATCTGTGTTTTTATCTAGGAGCCAGGGAAGGACAAGGAGCTGGGTGCTTTCAGCTTCCCTTTGAGGTTTTTTGTTTTGTTTTGTTTGTTTTACTACATTTTGATTGTAGGGAAGAAGTCCCCCAGTACCTCCCATCATTCCCTATATTGCTCACAATTCCAGCAAAAGATTTAGGGGAACGGAGGGAGAATAAGAATGTTTGTCACTGAGGAAATATGAGTTGGGATGTGGATGTGAATGCTTATGATGGAATGAATTTGAATGAATATGTGTGAATGTTAAGAGTGTGTATTCTTGGGTGTGTGATAACTCTGCTTTGTCCACTGGTCCTTGTTTCCTTCTTTGCAGCTCTCATTTGGGGTTAAAAGGCAAGAACAAGAATTTATCAGTCAAAAGATCAGGTCTTGACCTTTCCTTTCCTTTCTGTCTTATTTGGTGGTACCCCTTTTGTTCCATATCCTCTACTGTCTATCACCACACAAAGAGGGTTTAAGGATATAACCAAATTTGGGGGAAATTGTATAAAATTGAGCCTTCTTACATTTTTCGGCTTTGCAGAGTCTTGAAACACAAAGTTCCCTTCTAGAGGCTCCTTGTCAGGTTCATTCATTCATTCTCTTTCATTCATTCATTCATCAGTCTCTGCTTTCTCATTTTTGTCCCAATTCAGGCTATTGGCTTTATCCCCCCCTTGTGGTCTCTTATGGAATAAGGTTTTTGGTTTGGGGGGTGTTTTTTCTTTTCTGTTTGGGTCCCCAAATACTGATTTTGTGACATAATATAATAGAAAGAGCACTACAAAGGGGACAGAAATCATGATTTCAAGTTTTCACTGTACCCAATTGGTTATATGACCCAAAACTAAAGTTTGTTTAACAAAACATTTTTTTTCTTCAGGGCCTCAGTTTCTCTATGTGTAAAATGAGGGAAAATAAAACCTCTATGGTCTGTTACAGCTCTTATGTGTTGAAGGAAAATCTAGTGACTTATATTCAATACTGAAAAATACTTAAGCCGCAACTTTAAGGAGCCTTCCTCCTCTCCTTTCCCACCTCTCCCCTTTTATAACTTACCATTATCTTTTGAGGAAATGAAAATGATTGTGTATACTTTTGGGGTTGTGATGTGATCTAAGTAGGGATAATGTCAGGAAAAACTTACAAGATTCAGCAAAGCTCTGGGATTCAGGCCCCTGGGTCCTAATTCTAAATGTGATAATGCTGGCAGGGCTTTTCTTCAAAACTCTTCCTATCTCTCAAGGTTCCAGGCTGCAGAGAAATCCACACGTGTGTGTGCATGTGTGTATGTGTATTAGTATGTGTATGTTAGTGGAAACTTGGAGGGGTATGGTGGCTGGAATGTGAACTACTACTCTGTAGAGGGAAGGATGGGGAATAAAGGATTCACTCCTCTCCTTCTGGGGGTGGAGAGACCTGGCTTGACCTTTTGGAGTCTCTATCTCGCCTTCTCTAGTCCCCTAAACCTAGTTTGCCTCCCTAAAACATGGCTGAACACTCAGAAAAAGCACTTTAGCTGATCCTAAATAACCTAGATTAATGGTCTCAGATGGGTGACGGGATGTTAGAGGGATTAGTGAATTTCTTATTCATGGTATTCAAAGAATATGTGCTGAAGGTGAGGGGCAGGGAGGCAGGGGGACAGGGATTTGTCTGTTTTCTGTTTACTCTCCAAGCCAGCTGAGGGAACAGCTGGGACCTGAGCCCCATCCACTCCAGTACTCGGGATTCTTCAGACCTCTTGTTCCCTCTTGGATCCTTTCCTCATCCTACCAGCAGGGGGAGGCCATTTCTCTGTGCCTCCCCCTTCTTCCCCCCTAAAGCTCAAGCTTTCTCCTACCCCTACTCTGGGTAGGGATGGCAGGGCAGGGGAGGAGAAAAGGGAAAGCAGATGGGAAAACAGCTTCTTCACCCCGCCCCTACACCCCCCATCAAAGGCCCTGGATCAGGAAAATTGCCTAATCAGAGGGGCCATCTCCCCCCTCCCTGCCCAGCCTGCTCCTCCAAGCTGCATGTATAAGTAATGAGGCTCAGCAGCCCCAACAGGAGCCAATATAATGGCGGGTGTTACAGGGTCAGCCTCCGAGACAGATAGCGTTATGAACAAGTGACAGGCAGCACAATTATGCCTCCGACTCACAGGGAGAGAGTTGGGAGCAGGAGGCTGAGCCCCAGTGAATATGAATCTCCCACTCATCTCCCACACTCCTTCCACATAGGGCTCTGACCTCCCCTTCATCCTCTAAGCCCCCCAGTTCCCAGCTGTCCATCCTCATTCTGGTACAGGTGTGCATTTAAGGGAAGGTGGTGAATGTGTGAATGGGATGGGGAGGGGAGAACCTCATCAACTGGCAGGGAAGAGAGAAGCAAAGCAGATGTTTTTCATAGATTTCTGCGATCTCTGCTAGTATTCTAGGAAAGGGTGGAGCTTTTTGGGGGGGTGGGGGATGGGGATGGGGAGTGGGATGTTAGAAAATCATTTGGGTCCTTAATCCTTCAGGAAAAGCCTTTACCCTTTGGACGTCCCCAGCTCTCTCCTCTCTGTAGAGGGGCATCCATTCCACTATATTAGCATCTATTATGTGCCTACTATGCTTCAGGCACTGGAGGATAGAGGGACAAAAACAGTCTATGCCGTCAAAGAGCTTCCATTCTACTTTTAGGGTCAAAACTCCTGGGTCTCTTTCTCTGCTCTCTCTACAATTTTTCCCTCTGGGATACCTTGCCTATCCTCCAGAGAGAGCATGAACGATGGGAGAAGAGCTACTAAAGCAAGCTGGGGGGATTTGGGCTGAAGCTGGAAGGGAATGGCCCCTTTCCTTTTCTGAGTGAGTTCTCGAACAAAGCAAAAGATTGATTGATTGCCTTTCCCTCCGGGGTTTTTTGTGCTAGAGTGTTTGCTAGGAAACATCCCACTATTATGGAAAAGCCAGGGAAACTGAGGTACTGTTCCTTCTCAGAGGGAAGGGCATGGCTTGGTTTTCTAATTTCTCCATCCACTTGCCTCTAGGATACCCTGAACTGAACATTTTGATAGATTCTCTGGCATTTTGATCTCTGTATTTTCTTCTTATCTGTTCTCAGCACTCCTCCACTATCACCATATTCTTTACAGACACCCTCCCCTTCTCCCTCACCCCCTTTAGCAGCAGCAAAGATTTATTGAGCACCTACTACTAGGTTTGTCTGTCTTCTTGTACCTGTGCCTAAGTGCCTGTTCTAGCCCCAAGCCAGGGCTGTGCATGTGAGTGTGTGTCCTATACATGTGATCATTGGGGTTACAGCCCTCCTGAGGTCCTGCTGGGGTTCCTCTGATGAATTGGGAGGTGTTTGTCCAGCCTTATCCATCCCAACTTCCCCTCTTCCTCTAGCTTCTCAGAATATGATGGTGCTTGGGGATCCTCAGCATGCCAGCTCAGGAAAGGGGAGGGGTATGGAGAGGAGGCTTAATTAGCAGCCAATGCCAGGCAGCGGGCGGCAGGGAGGGGAGCGGCACTGACTTTTCCCTCTATAGATCCGTCTCTCCGGGAGAGGCACTCACCATGCCCAGCTTCAGCTTTTGCTTCAGCTTGGTTATTTTCAGAATCTGTTTAACCCTTTCTCTGCCACCCCTGGGCCTCTCTTCTTGAGCATATTCTGGTCCCCCACTCTCTACCTCAAATTCCCTGCTTTTCCTTTCTAGGAAGCAGGGAGGTTATAGTTTCTTCTCTCAAATTCAGGGGAAAAAACCACTCACCATCAGAGACTTGGTCTAACCTTACCTCATTTAACAGCCTTATGTTCCTCCTCCTCCCCCTTCACTTCTCCATCCCAATTTTCTCCTCAACTCATTTCTTGTTCATTGCCAGTCACCTCCATCTCTTCCCAACCCATTTCTAGTTTTCTTAATCTAAGCTAAGGGAACTGTGAAAAATTGGGGGTCTCAACTTCTACCTTTCATCCCCACTCTATTCCAACCCAGAAAATGGAAGTTTTCTTCTTTGAAAAAAAAACTATATTGGGGGAATGGAAGAGAAAAAAAGAGTCTCAGTTTCCCACTCACCTGCAGATCTGCTCCACCTGTGTCCCTGCTCTACCCTCCCCTCACCCTCAGGATCATTGGGCAACAGAGATATCCAAACCAAACAATAGGAGAATTGACTCATTCTTTTCTTCTCTACAGCCTGAGGTCTTCAGTCCTTCCTACCTCCTGATCATTCCCACCAGGGCCATGGGCACAGTCTGGGCATTTAGATACTGGTCAGAAGGAGCAGTTATTAACTCTGACCTTTCCAGTCAAGGAGAAGAAACATAGGAAGTCTACACAGGGTCAGGGAGCCTAAGACTGTAGTGATTCTGGGAAATATTGGAGCCTGGGCTTACCCTGGAATCTCCCATTATTTTTGAACCATGGAAATGAGGAGGTCACCTCATCTGGGAAGCAGAGAACTGTACTGGAATATAGGGCTTGGCTAAACTTGGTACTAGAAGAAACTGGGGAAGTACTTGAAGAGCATCATTAACCATTATCTTACCAACTGATATTTCTACTGAGCATGTCATTTTACAAAGCACATAGATAATCTCATTTGCTCCTATAGCCTGTGCTCTAATTATTCCCATTTTACAAATAAGGAAATTGAAATTCATAGAGATTGAATTATTTGTCCAGAGTCACACAGTTGGTCAATATCAGGAACAGGATTGGGAACAAGGTCTCTCTGATTCTAATGTTAGCCCTCTATCTTTCATGATACACAAATAAAGAAATTAAGCAGTTTAGACATGGCCCCCTGCCCTCGAACTTACAGTCTAACAAGAGTGTAAGATATCAGGAAAGATAACTATAGTATATATTATTGATAAATGAATTGAAGAGTTCTAAAGCATATAAGTTATAAATGTATGCCAGGCACCGTACTAAAGAGTTTCCAAATTATCTTATTTGATCCTGTAAACAATCCTGAGAAGAAGGTGCTGTTACTATTCCCATTTTACAGTTGAAGAAACTGAGACAGGCAGGTTAGGTGACTTGCCCAGAATCACATAGCAAATCAGTATCTGAGCCCAAATTTGAATGCTCTTTCTGATTTCAAGCCTAGGTGGTGTCTCTCTAAGGTTTTGTTCAGAAGATTGTTGATGAGTTAATTGGAGATGTCCTAAAGGTCACATTAAGGATTGTGAGATAATAACACTGTATCCCAAAGAGATTTTCTAGAGGTTTGGGGTTTTTTTTAAGAGGGGGAAGCTCTGAGGAAAAGGGTTTGTCATACTTGCCTGGAAGCAAAAGGATGGACCTTAGTAGTTCAGAGAGGAGGGGAGACAGCTGCCACAGAGATTTCCATCAGGTAGGAGGAAGAATGTGATACCACATAAGGGAGAATGCAGTAACCTTTCTAAACCTGGGGAATCTAGATTTCTATCTCCCTACAAGTCACAGAGATGCTAGAGGACATGGTATTAGCGCAAATCCATCAGAGATGAGAGACCTGGAGGCCTAGTACCCACCCCCCACTCCTACACATTCCTTCCTTACCTCCTATTCTTGCTAGCTTCTCCCTGCTAAGCCTACAGCCTATGGGCTTCAGCCAGAGGAAAGATGTCTTGCTTCTCAGCAACTGGGATTTGTAAATATTTATAGGAACACAGAACAGATCAGTGGCTGACAAGCAGAGGGAGGGGGTAGGGACCCTACCAGGCACTTCCATCCACTTCCTTTGCTTTAGCCAGAACCCTGACCTGATTTGAGAGAGAATGTGTATGGGGGAATAGACTGGAATTGGGGATTCCATGGACTCTCTCCTTCTGGAGAAAACTGTTTTAGCATTAAGAATTTGTATACTACCCAGTAAATGGAGTTTAAAGGCTCTGGCTCCAAAGAGTTTTCTTGCTATGGTCAGAAAAGATATTAGAAGAAAATTGCGCGTGCACACACACACACACACACACACACACACACACACACACACACACACCCATACTCTCAAAAGAGAAGTTTGAGCATCTGCTTTAGAAATGCAGTATCCATAAACTCTCAGCAACCTTTGTCTTGAACAGAAATCACACACACAAACACACAATCACATATTCTCATATTCAGTCAAATATAAGGGCAACATAGTGGATAGGGTCCCAGATAATTATGTTGTAGGTAGAAACTTCATTGTTTCATCTCTGGGAATATTGGAGATGAGAAGAATGGGAAGTGAGAAAGGAGAAGACAAAGATATTTACTTATCTCTTATATCCTCCTGATAGAGTTGAAACTCCTTGAAAGCAGAGCTTGCTTCATTTTTTGTCTCTGTATTTCCAACACCCAACAGTATAGATTGCTCATAATAAGTGCTTAATAAAAACTTATTAAAGTGAATTGACAGGGACATAGAAGGAAACAAAAAATACATTGGTACTTGGAAGGGATGGGAGAAAAGAGTCAGGAAAACAGGAAGACAGGGACATTGTCAGAAAGAAATGGAGAAGGAAGATCATGAGACTTGGGGTACAAAGATAAAAAGAGAAGACAATGAGGAAGAGATGGGAGAAGAGTTAGACTCAGAAGCAAAAGCAGGAGCAGAGACAGATAGAAAAAGACAGAAAAAGAGGAGAGTTATCTTCAGTCTTGGAGAAAGAGACAGAAATGGGCAGAAACAAAAGCAGGGACAGACACAGAGATAGAATCCCACTGCTCTCCCTATCTTTTCTCCCAGGGAACTGGCCCCCAGATGAGAAGCTGTCACATTACTGTTTCAGTGGATTGTAAGAAAAGCCCTTACCCTTCATCTTCTCCCTTCTCCCTTCCCCCCTTCCTCCCCTACACCCCAGGCTCAGTTCCCCTTTCCTCCCTCTCTGGATCTTGTCACTGTGGTTTTGCATCGATGGCTGGCTGGGCAGCCTGGGAGTGGTGACAAGTCAGGATAGAAAATGCCGAGGGCAGGCATGCCTTGCCACTACAGCCCTGCTGCCAAGCTTACCCATCACTGCCCATTTCATCACCCACAGGAAGCACAGCTGAGATCCAGGGTAAGGGCCAAGAGAGGTTGACATTCAGGCAATATTTCCTGAAGTTAGAGATAGATAGGAGGGCAGGGGGAGGCTCCAGCTTGTTCTTCATAGGGACCTCTCCCTAGCTTGATAGTTAAGCTCACCTATGTGCCTCATCAGCCACCAGGAGGAGTCAGCACAGGCAGGATAGCACAGTCCTTTCTAGCACCTATTAGACATGTTTTTCTGCTACTTGTATCTTCATGGACCATAGAAATGAGGTAGGAGTTAGATTACCTGCTTAACAGGAGACTAAAAGGCAGGGAAGGCCATGGAGAAGCAAACCACATGAGGATATTAGCACCCAAAAGCCTTGACATTTGTCCAGGCTTCCCCTTGGGTCCCAGAAGTAACAGTTAAGTCAAATTAGTAAGCATTTATTAATCACCTACTATGTGCCAGGTGCTATCCTTAAGCTCTGGGATATAAAGAAAGGCAACTGTTCCTGACTTCAAGAAACTCACAATCTAATAAGGAAGGGAAGGGGGACATGCAAACAACTTTGTAAAAATAAGATATATACGGGATAAATTGGAGATGATCTCAGAGGGATGATATAAGTATTTAGGAGAAAAAGGTTCTTGCAGGAGGTGGAATTTTAGCAAGTAAGTCACCCTAAAACCATAGACCTAAAGATGAAAGGGCAGGGAAAACTTCCAAAGGAAGTTTGAAGTGGGCCCCAGAAATTCATACTTCACTAGATCAGCTTTCATGCCATATGTGTGTGTACACACACACACACACACACACACACACACACACACACAGATAGAAACAGAGAGACAGAGAAAGAGACAGAGACAGAGATGGGGATGGGGATGGGGATGAGGGAGGACAGAGTGGAGAGAGGAGGAGAGAAAGACAAGAGAAAGAACCAGGTTGAGGACAAGGAGGGGAAACTTCTACTGTGGTGCAGTAGTGAGGAAAACCTAAATTAAAATCCAACCTCAGGCACTTACTAGCTGTATGGACAAATCATTTAAACTTCTGTCTGCCTCAGTTTCCTCAGCTGTAAAATGGGGATCACAATAATATCTACCTCCCAGGGTTGTAAAGATCAAATGAGATAATATTTGGAAAGCATTTATAGCATACTGCCTGGTATTTAATAGGCACTTAATAAATGTGTGTTTCCTTTGTTACCCATAACCAATTTTGTTTTTCCTCCCAAGTCTTGGATATTTAGAGGATTGAGATATCTGGCTTTGTCCTGTGGCTGCCCTAAATATCTATCTGTATGCAAGGTCCCTGGACTGCCCTCACCCCTCCCTTGCTGCCAAGCTCTGGAAGTGGAGAGAACAGTGTTGTGTAATAGTTACATCCACTCCCAAAGAGGGGAGCTACTGTGCAGGAGAAGAGTTCCACAGAGGAACAGAAATAGTATCTCCCACTTAGACCTTTTCCAGGGAAGAACTTGTGGATCCTGCTACCCCATGAGGTCTATTCTACTCTTTCCTGACTTACCCCTTGATTTACCTCTCCACCAGATACACTGTCAGCTCCTATCTCTTCCTGGGACTTCAGACACAAGTGACAAGCCAGCTGTTCCATGACCTGCCACACTAGATATCCCTTCCCCCAGGCCTGGCACTGTTATGTGATGTGGCACAGCCACAGAGCCACAGCTGCTCTGGTTGGCACTATAGGTCTCAGAGGTGGGAGAAGCTGGGTTTAAGGCTGGTTGGGGTTTCTCTGAGAATCAGGGCTTGTAAAACTGAGCTTCAAGCTCAGAAGTCTATACCAGCTTATTTCTGACTTCATCCTGCCCTTCCATTTGGGGATAAAAATGAAATTTTAAATGGTCATAAAAATTAGACTTTTTTTAATTTGAAAAAAATTAAAGATGTCCTTCATTTGATCAGCAGCTGTCTAATTCTCTCCCTGACCCTGCACTGGATATGAATGGGTGTGTGGGAGAGGGGCAGTGCTGAGCAAGGGAAAGAGGGACACATTTGGCATTTCAGCGCCCTCCTGCTATGTTCATGATGCCAGTGTGTTCCTCATTCCCCTTATTGGACAGCTGGTCCCCATGACTAGTGCTAAAACAGAGAAGCTGAGAGAGATTGGGAAAGTCAAGACCAAAGAACCTTGGATCTCTTTCTTTAGCCACAATTAAAATCCTTTGCCACTCCATGATTTTACCTCTTCATCAATGAGAGGGGTTCTTAACCTGGAGTACAAGAACTTCCAAGAGGATCTATGAACAGATGGCCATGAACATGAAATTTATCTTTTGATAACTGTATTTCAATACAATTTATTTTCTTAATAATTCAATGAATTTTATTTTATGCATTTAGAAACATAATTCTGAGAAAAGGTCAATAGGCCTCAGCAAATTGTCAAAGGGGTCCATGAGACTCCTGATCCTAGACACTCACACTCTCCTCCAGCCAGGTAAATCCTCTCTAAGTCTCCACCAATCCCAGACACCTATGATTCTCCTTTCAGTCCTATAGCTCCCTCCTTCCTCTCCTTCCCAACTAATACACCATCCCCCCTTCAGTAAGAAATCTATCTTGATTCCTCAATATTATAATATATTATAAAAGAGGGATCCTTTACTCCTAAGCATCTGTCCTTTGAATTTCTGCTTGATTCTGGGACAGAGGTCTTATACTATGTTCTCTTCCCTGATTCCCACCACCATCAAAAGACTAGGAAACCCCAGAGAAACAGAATTTTCTTCCTCCAACTCTTCCCCAGGACCTGGAGTAGAATTCTGCCTCAGATATTTCATGAAGAAATAGAATATGGGGTAGAGATTAGGGATTGTTTGGAGAGTGAGCTGGAGAGGAAATAAATTGATTTGGGCTTCCTGGGCCTGGCAGATACTTTTCTGAATATCCTCCTGCCTACACACCGACTTCTCATACTGGAGATCTTGTACAAGGGTATGGGGTCTCAAGAAAGGAAGTGTGATTTCTCAGTCAAAGGAAACCATGAGAGAGGAGGGAGCATCTGATGGTAGCTCAGTGGTAGGGTGCTTGGTGATGGTGGGGAGTGAAGGGTGGGAGAGGCTCCCGGCTGCTGCTTCTTTCCCCCCTGGGAACTCCATCCTGACTGCCTCCCTCCCTCCCTCGATCTCATTATAACGCTAAGAGAAAGTGACAGGCTCAATATCTTACTTTGCAAATATAGTTTATTCCTTCAATAAAGCCGCCTGCGCTAGGGAATGTTTAAGCCCAGTTCTCCCCCGAGATCCTCATTTGAATTTCTAAAGTCTTTAGTCTGAGCTCCTCCAATGGGGCTGCCAGACCAGTGGGGCTGGGCAGCGAGTAATGAAAACACAGTGGCGTTTATGGGGGATTCATTTCCTGCCCGAGCCTCCGGGTGCCATTCTAGCAACCAAATTGACCTCCAGGCAGAACTGAGAGCCCGCCCCCTGGCTCGGATTATCCCGATGCCCTGGAGAGGAGTGTTTAGGGTGGGGAGGATTCGAGAGGATTTCTGGAGTCGAGGCTCCAGGACTACACCTGCATTCAAACTAATGTACATGCTACATGTTGGTGCAGGTGGTATCCTAGACCATGAAAACACCAAAGTCCCGGCTCACACAAATATAGGCTCCCATCCATACGCGTATAGACCCTTCTATAGAGTCTCTGCCCAAGGGAACAGCCCATGGATGTCCCGGGGCCCAACCTTTTTCTCAGCGAGCCCCCAGCCCCTGGGCAGCCCCCTAGCTCCGGCCCCCATGGGAGCCTCTAATTAAAGGCCCGGCGCGCCTCCGGGACTCATTAAGGCCGTTGTGCAGAGAACATTTAATCATTGCTCTGAGCATCGATTGGAAAATCAATTTCTTTGTCTCTCCCCATGAGTTGCTGAAGGGGGGGGGGGGGGGGGGAGGGAGGAGGTAGCGCTGACCTCCTTCTGCTGCCATGTAAAGTGCTGAACATTTAATCAGGGAACAGAAATCAATTAGTCACTTATGAGGTCGGCTTTAGTTACCGAGCGCTGTCCAGGTCTGAACTGCAGAGCTTCCGTGATGTCCTTTCTCTGTCTTCAACAAGCTATACAAGATTCATTCAATCTGAAGGGAACCCCGATTGAAGCTAGAGTTTGGGGGGCCCCAGCTCTCTTTGTAGTCATATTATTGGCTGGGAGGACTTTCAACTAGATGGCAGAGTGAATAAAATAAAGAGTGAATTGCTAGATTTGGAGTCAAAAAGAACATGAATCCTGCCTCAGACACTTATCAGCTGTGCAACCCTGGGCAAGTCATTTTTTGCCTCAGTTTCCTCTTGTGGAAAACAGAAATGATAAGAACAACTACCTCCTAGATATTGTTTGTGATTGTTGTGATGATCAAATGAGCTAACTTGTAAAGCTCTTTATAAACCTAAAAGCACTGAGTAAATCCTCAACAAGCATTTATTTAAATACCTACTGTGTGCCAGAGATGGTGTTTAAGTGCTTGGGACACTAACTGAAGTAAAAAAGAGAAATGCTATACTTTTTTTTTACTTTCTTCATTATTCTTGGGGGTGTTTTTTTTTTTGCAGTTTTTTTCTTTGCTTTTTTTTTGCAACATGGATAATATGGAAATGTTTTGCATGACTGCACATGTATAATCTATATCAAATTGCTTGCCTTCTCAAGAAGGGGGAGGAGGAGGAGGGAACTAGACAATATGAAACATAAAATTTTTTAAAAGAATGTTTAAAAATTTGTTTACATATAATTGGAAAAATAAAATTAAAATTAAAAAAAGATAAATGCTAGCTATTATTGTTGTTATTGTTATTACTATTACTCTGAACCTCCACCCACAAGAGATCTCATATCTACTTTTCTCTCCAAAACTGTGTCCAACATCTCTCCCGAAAGCCCAGTGTATAGATGGAATGGCTCCTTGGGAAAGTAAGAATGTAGGTTCAAAAAAAAGTATCAGTTATTGACTGTTTCTGGACATGCTGATAATAACTCTTGGCCATAAAGAGATTGAATTAGACCAAGGATTCTCAACTTTTTTGTAAGTGTCATGGATTGTTCTTGTGGTACTCTCATGAAACCTATGAACCCCTTCTCAGAATAATTTTTAATGCATAAAATAAAATCATAGGCTTTCAAAAGAAACCAATTATATCGAAATATTTGTTGTTGTTTGTTCATCATTTTTCAGTCATAACCAACTCTTTGTGACCCCATTTGAGATTTTCTTGGCAAAAATACTGGAGTAGTTTGCCACTTCCTTCTCTAACTCATTTTACAGATGAGCAAACTGAGGCAAATAGGATTAAGTGATTTGCCCAGAGTCATACAGCTAGTAAGTATCTGGAGTCAAAT